>CM022773.1:22464188-22474188 GCA_012411365.1 Ameiurus melas
GCTACACAGACTGTATGAGCACAATGCACTGAGTATACGTGATCTAGAGTCTTCATATTCATTTCACAGACAGGATCTAGAATGTTCTCTGTAACTACCCTAGAACCTATCTAATGTGTTGTTTTTTTACACAATATCTGCAGTACTTACAAAAATCTATCAGTCTAGAACCCCTGCAGGAGCTGCATGAATCATCTAGAACATCTGCTGTCATTGCAGATAGAATCTAGAACCTTCGCTCCACCTTAATGTAGACTTTTAAAATTCTCATTTCATTTTGAATGCACTGAACAGCCCAATGGAACCTCGGCTGTAAATTTACCTTCAAAATCTAGAACCTCTGCAGTTCTGTAGAAAGCCTGGAACCTCTGTTGCGAATGCATACGGAATCTAGAACTATTTAGGAAGAGAGACTCTAGAACCTCGGTTATAATAATGAGGAATCGAGATCCTCTCCACAGGAGGAGAACTGAATCAAGTTCCTTTACTAGAACTGTATCCAGATCTACAAGTTCTTCTGAACAGACGTTCTACAATCTGAAAACACACACGTGTATATAATATATATACACACAAACACACACACACACACACACAAGAACCCTCCCGGCTAACGCAGAACATTACTATAGAGTTTAGTAATGTATCAGATTTGAAAGATTAGGCTGAAACTATCGTTGTGTGAACGTTGTGTGAACGTTGTGTGAACGTTGTGTGAACGTTGTGTGAACGTTGTGTGAACGTTGTGTGAATGTTGCAGCAGCGTTGTAGGAACATTACAACATTTATAGAAAAGCTCAATTCAGAAGAGTTTCTACGTTTAGGATCTACACCAGGTTTAAATCGGTCCTGATCTGATCCGGTCCTCATGCAGCGTTTAGAGTTTATTTTATATTTATGCTATTTATTTATTCTCATTATGGATTTTTTTAAACAAAAAATGAAGAAATTCTTGTTTTTCTTTTTAAAGCTAAATAATGTAATTGTATTTATTCCTGTTTGATATTTAAGACTGTTATCAGTGAGTCCTGTCCTGATGACTCTGTAAATGATCATTATTTCTGAATTATTTGTTAATTTATTGAACAGAAATAAAACTATTCAACATGCTCTTTTAATTTTTATTTTATTTTTTTACACAAATGTAGCCAAAGATTGTTGATATTCTGCGCAGTATCTCTGTTCATACGGTTTAGTCGTCACTGGAATGTGTTATTTATTGGAGACGTATTGTTTAACACTTATTTATTTATTTATTTATTTATTGTAACACATTTTTTTCTTATTAAAATGTGAATAAAACCATTCTGAAAATTACTGAGTTTATCACTCACATTTATCACTCACATTTATCACACACGTTTATCATACACGTTTATCATACACGTTTATCACACACGTTTATCACACACGATTATTATATACACATTTATTACACACACATTTATCACGTTTATCATACACATGTTTATCATACACGTTTATCATACACACGTTTATCATACACACGTTTATCACACACGTTTATCATACACATGTTTATCACACACGTTTATCATACACACGTTTATCATACACACGTTTATCACACACGTTTATCATACACATGTTTATCACACACGTTTATCACACACGTTTATCACACACGTTCATCATACACACATTTATTATATACACATTTATTACACACACGTTTATCACACGTTTATCACACACGTTTATTATATACACATTTATTACACACACGTTTATCACACACACGTTTATCACACACACGTTTATCACACACGTTTATCATACACACGTTTATTATATACACATTTATTACACACACGTTTATCACACGTTTATCACACGTTTATCACACACGATTATTATATACACATTTATTACACACACATTTATCACGTTTATCACACATGTTTATCACACACGTTTATCATACACACGTTTATTATATACACATTTATTACACACACGTTTATCACGTTTATCACACACGTTTATCATACACATGTTTATCATACACGTTTATCATACACACGTTTATCATACACATGTTTATCACACATGTTTATCATACACACGTTTATTATATACACATTTATTACACACACGTTTATCACGTTTATCACACACGTTTATCATACACATGTTTATCATACACGTTTATCATACACACGTTTATCATACACATGTTTATCACACACGTTTATCATACACATGTTTATCACACACGTTTATCATACACACGTTTATCACACACGTTTATCATACACACATTTATTATATACACATTTATTACACACACGTTTATCACACGTTTATCACACACGTTTATTATATACACATTTATTACACACACGTTTATCATACACACGTTTATCACACACGTTTATCACACACGTTTATCATACACACATTTATTATATACACATTTATTACACACACATTTATCACACGTTTATCACACGTTTATCACACACGATTATTATATACACATTTATTACACACACATTTATCACATTTATCACACACACGTTTATCACACACGTTTATCATACACACGTTTATTATATACACATTTATTACACACACGTTTATCACGTTTATCACACACGTTTATCATACACGATTATTATATACACATTTATTACACACACATTTATCACACGTTTATCACACGTTTATCACACACGATTATTATATACACATTTATTACACACACATTTATCACATTTATCACACACACGTTTATCACACACGTTTATCACACACACGTTTATCACACACGTTTATCATACACACGTTTATTATATACACATTTATTACACACACGTTTATCACACATTTATCACACGTTTATCACACACGATTATTATATACACATTTATTACACACACATTTATCACGTTTATCACACATGTTTATCACCACGTTTATCATACCACGTTAATAACATATATACACACGTTTATCACGTTTATCACACACGTTTATCACACATGTTTATCATACACGTTTATCATACACGTTTATCATACAATGTTTATCACATGTTTATCCATACACGTTTATATACACATTTATTACACACGTTTATCACGTTTATCACACACACGTTTATCACACACTATATACACGTTTATCTACACCGTTTATCCTTACATGTTTATCACACACGTTTATCATACAATTATTATATACAATTTATATACACACATTTATCACACGTTTATCACCGTTTATCACACACGATTATATACACATTTATTACACACACATTTATCACAAACGTTTATCACACACGTTTATCACACACCTTTATCACACGTTTATCATACAAACGTTTATTATATACACATTTATTACACAACGTTTATCACACGTTTATCACACGTTTATCACACCGCGATTATATACACATTTATTACACACACATTTATCACGTTTATCACACATGTTTATCACACACGTTTATCATACACACGTTTATTATATACACATTTATTACACACACGTTTATCACGTTTATCACACACGTTTATCATACACATGTTTATCATACACGTTTATCATACACACGTTTATCATACACATGTTTATCACACATGTTTATCATACACACGTTTATTATATACACATTTATTACACACGTTTATCACGTTTATCACACACGTTTATCATACACATGTTTATCATACACGTTTATCATACAACGTTTATCATACACATGTTTATCACACACGTTTATCATACACATGTTTATCACACACGTTTATCATACACACGTTTATCACACACGTTATCAACACACATTTATTATATACACATTTATTACACACACGTTTATCACACTTATCACACGTTTATATATACATTATACACGTTTATCACACACACCTTTATCACACACGCGTTTATCACAACGTTTATCATACACCATTTATTATATACACATTTATTACACACACATTTATCACACGTTTATCACACGTTTATCACACACCATTATTATATACACATTTATACACACACATTTATCACGTTTATCACACATGTTTATCACACACGTTTATCAACACGTTATATACACCATACACACGTTATCTTATCACACACGTTTATCATACGATTATTATATACACATTTATTACACACATTTATCACACGTTTATCACACGTTTATCACACACATTATTATATACACATTTATTACACAACATTTATCACATTATCACACACGTTTATCACACGTTTATCACACAACGTTTATCACAACGTTTATCATACACACGTTTATTATATACACATTTATTACACACACATTTATCACACATTTATCACACGTTTATCACACACGATTATATAACACATTTATTACACACACATTTATCACGTTTATCACACATGTTTATCACACACGTTTATCATACACACGTTTATATATACACATTTATTACACACGTTTATCACGTTTATCACACCGTTTATCACACACGCACATGTTTATCATAACGTTTATCATACACACGTTTATCATACACATGTTTATCACACATGTTTATCATACACACGTTTATTACACATAACATTTATTACACACCGCTTTATCACGCTTTATCACACACGTTTATCATACACATTTATCATACACGTTTATCATACACACGTTTATCATACACATGTTTATCACACCGTTTATCATACACGTATGTTTATCACAACGTTTATCATACACACGTTTATCACACACGTTTATCATACACACATTTATTATATACACATTTATTACACACACGTTTATCCACGTTTTCACACACGTTTATTATATACACATTTATTACACACGTTTATCATACACGTTTATCACACACGTTTATCACACACGTTTATCATACACACTTATTATATACACATTTACACACATTTATCACACGTTTATCACACGTTTATCACACAATTATTATATACACATTTATTACACACATTTATCACATTTATCACACATGTTTATCACACACGTTTATCATACACCGTTTATATACACATTTATTACACACACGTTTATCACGTTTATCACACACGTTTATCATACACATGTTTATCATACACGTTTATCATACACACGTTTATCATACACATGTTTATCACACATGTTTATCATACACACGTTTATTATATACACATTTATTACACACACGTTTATCACGTTTATCACACACGTTTATCATACACATGTTTATCAACATACGTTTATCATACACGTTTATCATACACATGTTTATCACAACGTTATCATACACATGTTTATCACACACGTTTATCACAACGTTTATCATACACATTTATTATATACACATTTACACACACGTTTATCACCGTTTATCACACACGCTTTATTATACATTTATTACACACGTTTTATCATACACACTTATCACACACGTTTATCACACACGTTTATCATACACACATTTATTATATACATTTATTACACACATTTATCACACGTTTATCACCGTTTATCACACGATTATTATATACACATTTATTACACACACATTTATCACGTTTATCACACACACGTTTATCACACACGTTTATCATACACACGTTTATTATATACACATTTATTACACACACGTTTATCACACGTTTATCACACGTTTATCACACACGATTATTATATACACATTTATTACACACACATTTATCACGTTTATCACACATGTTTATCACACACGTTTATCAACACACCCGTTATAACACACATTTATTACACACACGTTTATGCTTTATCACACGTTTATCATACACATTTTATCACACACGTTTATCATACACAGTTTATCATACATATGTTTATCACACATATTTATCATACACACGTTTATTATATACACATTTATTACACCACGCCACTTATCACAATTTTCATACCTATCAACAGTTACATCCATTAACACGTTTATCATACACATGTTTATACCAGTTTATCATACACACGTTTATCACACATTTATCATACAAATTTATACATAATTTATTACACACACGTTTATCACACACGTTTATTATATACAATTTATCACACACGTTTATCACACCGTTTATCATACACAATTTATTCCACACATTTAATACACACACGTTTATCACCATTTATCACACAGATTATTATATACACATTATACACACATTTATCATTTATCACCAGTTTATCACACACACTTTATCATACACACGTTTATCACACACGTTTATCATACACACGTTTATTATATACACATTTATTACACACACGTTTATCACGTTTATCACACACACGTTTATCACACACGTTTATCATACACACGTTTATTATATACACATTTATTACACACACGTTTATCACACGTTTATCACACGTTTATCACACACGATTATTATATACACATTTATTACACACACATTTATCACGTTCATTACACACACGTTTATCATACACGTTTATCACACCACGTTTATATATACACATTTATCACACACACTTATTATATACACATTTTTACACACACAATTTATCACGTTTATCACACACACGTTTATCATACCTTTATCATACAACGTTTATTATATACACATTTATTACACACGTTTATCATACACATGTTTATCACACACACGTTTATCATACACACGTTTATCATACACAGTTTATCACACACGTTTATCATACACATGTTTATCACACACGTTTATCAAACGTTTATCACACACGTTCATCATACACACATTTATTATATACACATTTAATACACACGTTTATCACACGTTTATCACACACGTTTATTATAACACATTTATTACCACACGTTTATCATACACACGTTTATCACACACACGTTTATCACACACGTTATCATACACACGTTATACACATTACCACACACGTTTATCACACATTTATCACACGCATTTATCACACGATTATTATATACATATTTATTACACACACATTTATCACGTTTATCACACATATTTATCACACACGTTTATCACACACACGTTATTATATACACATTTATTACACACGTTTATCACGTTTATCACACACGTTTATCATACATGTTTTATCACACCGTTTATCAATACACGTTTATCACACATATTTTATCACATATTTATCATACACACGCTTTTATATACACATTTATTACACACACGTTTATCACGTTTATCACACACGTTTATCATACACATGTTTATCATACACGTTTATCATACACCCGTTTATCATACACATGTTTATCACACACGTTATCATACACATGTTTATCACACCGTTTATCATACACACGTTTATCACACCGTTTATCATACACACATTTATTATATACACATTTATTACACACACGTTTATCCCCGTTTATCACACACGTTTATTATACACATTTATTACACACGTTTATCATACACTTTATCACACACGTTTATCACAACGTTTATCATACACACATTTACTTATATACACATTTATTACACACACATTTATCACACATTTATCACACGTTTATCACACCACGATTATATACACATTTATTACACACACATTTATCACATTTATCACACACACGTTTATCACACGTTTACGCGCCATCACACGTTTATTATATACACATTTATTACACACACGTTTATCACGTTTATCACACCGTTTATCATACCGATTATTATATACACTATTCACACACAATTTATCACACGTTTATCACACGTTTATCACACGATTATTCTACATTTATTACACACACATTTTATCACATTTATCACACACGTTTATCACACACTTTATCACACACGTTTATCACACGTTTATCATACACGTTTATTATATACACATTTATTACACACACATTTATCACACACGTTTATCACCGCGTTATCACACAATTATTATACACCATTATACACACACATTTATCGTTTATCACATGTTTATCACACACGCACATTACACACGTTTATTATATACATTTATTACACACCGTTTATCACGTTTATCACACCGTTTATCAACACATGTTTATCAACACGTTTATCATACACACGTTTATCACACATGTTTATCACACATTTTATCATACACACGTTTATTATACACATTTTATTCACACACGCTTTATCAGTTTATCACACACGTTTATCATACACATATTTTATCATACACATTTATCATACACACATTTATCATACATATTTATCACACACGTTATCATACACATATGTTTATCACACACGTTTATCACAACACGTTTAT
This sequence comes from Ameiurus melas, assembly GCA_012411365.1. Classification (NCBI taxonomy): domain Eukaryota; kingdom Metazoa; phylum Chordata; class Actinopteri; order Siluriformes; family Ictaluridae; genus Ameiurus; species Ameiurus melas. Next base: position 22,472,491 of record CM022773.1, read on the forward strand.
CACACACGTTTATCATACACATTTATTATATACACATTTATTACACACGTTTATCACAGTTTATCACACCGTTTATTCACACATTTATTACACACATTTTTATCATACACGTTTATCACACACGTTTATCACACACGTTTATCATACACATTTATTATATACACATTTATTACACACATATTATCACACGTTTATCACACGTTTATCACACACGATTATTATATACACATTTATTACACACATATTTATCACGCTTTATCACACATGTTTATCACACCGTTTATCATACACACGTTTATTATACACATTTATTACACACACGTTTATCACGCGTTTATCACACACGTTTATCATACATATTTATCATACCGTTTATCATACATACGTTTATCATACACATGTTTATCACACATGTTTATCATACACGTTTATTATATACACATTTATTACACACACGTTTATCACGTTTATCACACACGTTATCATACACATGTTTATCATACACGTTTATCATACACACGTTTATAACACATGTTTATCACACACATTTATCACACTCATGTTTATCACACGTTTATCACAACGTTTATCATACACATTTATTATATACATTTATTACACACACGTTTATCACACGTTTATCACACACGCGTTTATTATATCACATTTATTACACAACGCTTTATCATACACACGTTTACCACACGTTTATCACACACGTTTATCATACACATATTTATTATATACATTTTACACACACATTTATCACACGTTTATCACACGTTTATCACAACATTATTATATACATTTATTACACACATTTATCACGTTTATCACACACACGTTTATCACACACGTTTATCATACACACGTTTATATATACACATTTATTACACACACGTTTATCACACGTTTATCACACCGCCATTATTATATACACATTTATTACACACACATTTATCACGTTTATCACACATGTTTATACTCACGTTTATCATACACGTTTATTATATACACATTTATTACACACAGCGTTTATCACGTTTATCACACACGTTTATCATACAATGTTTATCATACACGTTTATCATACAACGTTTATCATACACATGTTTATCACACATGTTTTATATACACGTTTATTATATACACATTTATTACACACACGTTATCACGTTTATCACACACGTTTATCACACATATTTATCACCACATTTATCACTACGTTTATCATACACATGTTTATCACACACGTTTATCATACACATGTTTATCACACACGTTTATCATACACACGTTTATCACACACATTTATCATACACACATTTATTATATACACATTTATTACACACACGTTTATCACACACGTTTATTATATACACATTTATCACACACGTTTATCACACACGTTTATCATACACACATTTATTATATACACATTTATTACACACACGTTTATCACACGTTTATCACACACGATTATTATATACACATTTATTACACACACATTTATCACGTTTATCACACACACGTTTATCACACACGTTTATCATACACACGTTTATCACACACGTTTATCATACACACGTTTATTATATACACATTTATTACACACACGTTTATCACGTTTATCACACACACGTTTATCACACACGTTTATCATACACACGTTTATTATATACACATTTATTACACACA
>CM022773.1:22479188-22501688 GCA_012411365.1 Ameiurus melas
AATTCTGTGGAGGGCAGTGTCTGTGTGTGTGTGTGTGTGTGTGTGTGTGTGTGTGTGTGTGTGTGAGTGAGTGAGTAAAAGAGCAGCAGTGCCATCTAGCGATGAGTTTAATAATGAAATGAAATGTACACTGTTGCATTAAACGCTGTTTCATTTCTTGTGGTGAAATTTTGCCCGTTTTTGGAGGGTTTTGAACTGATGTGGCATCCACACACACACACACACTTTCTCACACACACACACACTTTCTCACACACACACACACGTGTGTGAATAATGTGATCACGTGTTAAAAACATATGAAGCCGCATTGCAACATGTTACGCCCTGAAGTAAACACGTGACATGTTTTTAATGTAATGTAATGTAATGTAATGTAAATTACACACAGTTCCCTCCATTAATATTGGCACCCTTGATGAATATGAGCGAAGGAGGCTGTGAAAACTTGTCTTTATTGTTGAACCTTTTGAACTTTTGCTTAAAATTAAAAACAAAAACACAAAAAATACTCTGCTCTCATCAAACAATCGCACACACAACACAGGTTTATCCAAACTAAAACTTTGTTAAACATAGTTGTGCAACAATTATTGGCACCTCAGTACTTTGTGCTAGCTCTCTTTGCCAAGATAACAAACAGCTACAGTATGAGTCTTCTCTTATAAACATGATGAGGTTGGAGAATACATGACGAGAGATCTCAAAACATTAACCAATAAAGAATTGTTTACAGCCTTATTTGCTCATATCTACCGAGAGTGAAGAGCACTCAGTGTACATAATGATTAATACATCTGGTTGATACTTGTTTTTTCTCTGCGGAGACACTGCTCTCTTCTGAGTATTTTTACTGATTAAATTCTAACGTGATTTCGTGTCATAACAATAAACCTCTTTACTGTTAACTCTCAATCCACAAGTTTGACTATTAAACCAGCAGTTAAGACGATGAAAAATTCATCTGATATAAGAGGTAGAAATAAACCCCCGCAGCCGTGACTGTGGAAATACACCAAACTTTTTACTCTGTGTCTTTCATCTAGAAATAATAGTGCACATGGAGTTCCTTTAAAGCTTTAATCAAAAAGTTCATTATGGTGCAGTTATGTAGATAAAATCTGTATAAATGTAATGTGTGTACAGTTCCAGGTGAAAGATCCAGTAATAAAGGTTCTGGATGTAAGGGGCACTGTTTACAGTTTGGTACTCTGTGTTTCGGAGAATGTAGAGAGTCATGACTTTTATACAGATGACATTTACACATTTTGTATTCATTTCTCTGGTTCACGTGTATCTGATTCACGTGTATCTGATTCAATTCGATTTAATTCTATTCAGTTTTATTTGTATAGCACTTTTTACAGCAGACATTGTCTCAAAGCAGCTTTACAGAAATATCAACACGGTATACAGATATTAAAGGTGTGAATTTATCCCAACTGAGCAAGACACTGAGTGGTGAGGAAAAACTCCCTAAGATGTTTTAAGAGGAAGAAACCTTGAGAGGAACCCGACTCAGAAGGGAACCCATCCTCATCTGGGTAACGACAGATAGTGTGAAGAAGTTCATTATGGATTTATATGAAGTCTGTATGGTCTTAGAAGCAGCCGTAGACCCAGCAGTCTGGAACTGGAGTAGATGAGAGCTCCATCCAGAGGTAGGACATCTGAAACGGATCAGGAAGGTCCGGAGAGCAGAAAGGATCTGGATCTCTAGTATCTCCATAAAATCGTGTGTTTCTCGGCAGAAGGAGAGAGGGAGAGAAGAGACTGTTAGGACTGGGCTTAGTGTAATAGAAAGTCTAGTCAGGGTAGGCTTGAGTAAACAAATAGGTTTTAATCCTAGACTTAAACACTGAGACTGTGTCTGAGTCCCGAACACTAATAGGAAGACTGTTCCATAACTGTGGGGCTCTATAAGAGAACGCTCTTCCCCCTGCTGTAGACTTCACTATTCTAGGTACCTTCTTTTTTCTGTCCTGAACACAACCCATTGTGAGTTAATTATCTCAGGCGGACAGTATTTAATCACGCACATTCTCTCACACACACACACACACACACACACACACTGAGGATGGAGATGAAGGTGTTAATGCTGTGCGCGTTTCTGGCAGGAGTGCACGGCGGGAACGTGTTGGTTTGGCCCTCAGAAGGAAGTCACTTTCTGAACATGATCCCGGTGCTGGACGCGCTGATGGACCGAGGACACCGGGTAACGGTGCTCGTGCCGAGCGCAGCGCTTCACCGGGACGTGCGCCAAGCCGCGCGCTTCGACCTGCTCTTCTTCAACGTGTCGGTGTCGGAGTCGGAGCTGCAGCTGTTCCTGGAGGAATACCTGCGCTTTTTGATCTACGACAGGGCGCGCGCCGGGCTGCTGCAGAACTACATGGAGTCCTACCGGCTCGCCTCCCGCAAGCAGGATCTGGGTCTCTTGTACTGCGAGGGCACGCTCTGGAACCCGCCGCTCATGGACAAGCTGAGCCGCATGCGCTTCGACGCGGTCCTCGCGGACCCGCTGTACCCGTGCGGCGACCTGATGGCGCACACGCTCGGCGTGCCGTTCGTCTACACGTTCCGCTTCTCCATCACGCACACCGTGGAGCGCCTGTGCGGCGCGAGCGTAACGCCACTGGCCTACGTGCCGGGACCTACGTGCCGCCTCACCGACCGCATGAGCTTCATGCAGCGCGTGCGTAATGTGCTCTGCTACTGGAGTCAGGACATCATGACCGTGAGCCTGTGGAGGAAATACGACCAGTACTACAGCCAGTATTTAGGTGAGTCTGAGGGTTTCTGAGGGTATCTCAGTTCAGCTCTTTAGCATCAATACACGCACACCTGATCCAGGTAAAGCTTCCAGTGTAGGCCAGGTACACCTTTAAATATTTAAAAATGTACTTAAACGAGTCAGAGGAGCAAAATCATTCTGATCCATGACGTAAGCAGAACGCAGTCATTTCCTTTAATCACAGATCTATCGTTAGAGGATCTTCAGACACTGAGAACACACTTTGCAGGTGTGTGTGTGTGAGAGAGAGATTGATGGTTGTGTGTCTGCTGGACTGATGCAGTGTTCTTCATGCTGTAGGTAAGCCCACAAGTTACTGTGAGATGATGGGTCGAGCTGATATCTGGTTGATCAGAGCTTACTGGGACTTCGAGTTCCCGCGACCTCTACTACCAAACTTCATCTATGTCGGAGGACTGCACTGTACTCCTGCTAAACCTTTACCAGAGGTGCACCAAGCCTCATCACACACACACACACACACACACACACACACACACACACACACACACACACACACACACTGAGTAATATTCCCAGAATCCTGCAAGTGATCATGACCAAATACGAGTGTATATCCACTGGGTCGGTCTTTCTGTGTGTGTGTGTGTGTGTGTGTGTGTGTGTGTGTGTGTAGGGTATGGAGGAGTTTGTTCAGAGCTCTGGAGATGATGGTGTTGTGGTGTTCAGTCTGGGCACGCTGATCACAAACCTCACCATGGAGAAGGCCAACATGATCGCCTCGGCTCTGGGACAGATCCCTCAGAAGGTTCACAATGCGCGCACACACACACACACACACACACACACACACACACACACACACCATCTGTGTACGGTGGTACAGCGGGCATCATTACCACTTCAGAGCCAGAACTTGTTGGATCCTGAACTGAAATGTGTGTGAATGTGTGTGTGTGTGTGTGTGTGTGTGTGTGTGTGTGTGAATGTGTGTGTGTAATGTGTGTGTAATGTGTGTGAATGTGTGTGTGTGTGTGTAATTGTGTTGTGAATGTGTTTGTGAATGTGTGTGTGTGTGTGTGTGTGTGAATGTGTGTGTAATGTGTGTGTGAATGTGTGTGTGTGAATGTGTGTGTGTGATGTGTGTGTGAATGTGTGTGTGAATGTGTGTGTAATGTGTGTGTGAATGTGTGTGTGTGTGATGTGTGTGTGAATGTGTGTGTGAATGTGTGTGTGAATGTGTGTGTGTGTGTGTGTGTGTGTGTGTGTGTGTGTGTGTGTGTGTGTGTGTGTGATTGTGTGTGTGTGTGTGTGTGTGTGTGTGTGTGTGTGTGTGTGTGTGTGTGTGTGTGTGTGTGTGTGTGTGTGTGTGTGTGAATGTGTGTGTGAATGTGTGTGTGAATGTGTGTGTGAATGTGTGAATGTGTGTGTGTGTGTGTGTGTGAATGTGTATGAATGTGTGTGTGTGAATGTGTGTGTGAATGTGTGTGTGATGTGCGTGTGAATGTGTGCGTGTGTGTGTGTGTGTGTGTGTAATGTGTGTGTGAATGTGTGTATGAGTGTGTGTGATGTGTGTGTGTATGTGTGTGTGAATGTGTGCGTGTGAATGTGTGTGTGTGTGTGTGTGTGTATGTGTGTGAATGTGTGTGTGAATGTGTGTGTGTGAATGTGTGTGAATGATGTGTGTATGAATGTGTGTGAATGTGTGTGTGTGTGTGTGTGAATGTGTGTGAATGTGTGTATGAATGTGTGTGAATGTGTGTGTGTATGTGTGATGTGTAGTGTGTGTGTGAATGTGTGTGTGAATGTGTGTGTGATGTGTGTGAATGTGTGTGTGATGTGTGTGTGTGTGTATGAATGTGTGTGAATGTGTGTGTGAGGTGTGTGTGTGAATGTGTGTGTGAATGTGTGTGTGATGTGTGTGTGATGTGTGTGTGTGATTGTGTGTGTGTATGTGTGTGTGATGTGTGTGTGAATGTGTGTGTGTGAATGTGTGTGTGATGTGTGTGTGTGAATGTGTGTGTGAATGTGTGTGTGTGATGTGTGTGTGAATGTGTGTGTGTGTATGAATGTGTGTGTGAATGTGTGTTAATGTGTGTAATGTGTGTATTGTGTGTTGATGTGTGTGTGTGTGTGTGAATGTGTGTGTGTGTGTGTGAATGTGTGTGTAATGTAATGTGTATGTGTGTGAATGTGTGTGTGAATGTGTAATGTGTTGAATGTGTGTGTGTGTGTGTGTGAATGTGTGTGTGTGTGTGTGTGTGTGTGTGTGTGAATGTGTGTGTGTGTGTGAATGTGTGTGTGAATGTGTGTGTGAATGTGTGTATGTGTGTGTGTGTGTGTGTGTGTGTGTGTGTGTGTGTGTGTGTGTGTGGTGTGTGTGTGATGTGTGTGTGTGTATGAATGTGTGTGTGTGAGTGTGTGAATGTGTGTGTGTGTGTGTGTGTGTGTATGTGTGTGTGTGTGTGTGTGTGTGTGAATGTGTGTGTGTGTGAATGTGTGCATGTGTGTGTGTGTGTGTGTGTGTATGTGTGTGTGTGTGTGTGTGTGGTGTGTGTGTGTGTGTGAATGTGTGCGTGTGAATGTGTGTGTGTGTGTGTGTGTGTGAATGTGTGCGTGTGAGTATGTGTGTATGAATGTGTGTGAATGTGTGTGTGTGTAATGTGTGTGTGAATGTGTGTGTGAATGTGTGTGTGTGAATGTGTGTGTGAATGTGTGTGTGAATGGTTAATGTGTGTGTTGTGTGTGTGTGTGTGAATGTATGTGTGTGTGTAATGTGTGTGTGTATGTGTGTGTGTATTGTGTATGAATGTGTGTGTGAATGTGTGGATGTGTGTGTGAATGTGTGTGTGAATGTGTGTGTGTATGTGTATGAATGTGTGTGTGAATGTGTGTGTAATGTGTGTGTGAATGTGTGTGTGAATGTGTGTATGAATGTGTGTGTGAATGTGTGTGTATGTGTGTGTGAATGTGTGTGATGTGTGTGTGATGTGTGTGTGAATATGTGTGTGTGTGTGTGTGTGTGTGTGTGGTGTGTGTGAATGTGTGTGAATGTGTGTGTGAATGAGTGTGTGTGAATGTGTGTGTGTGTGTGTGTGTGTGTGTGTGTGTGTGAATGTGTGTGTGAATGTGTGTGTGTGTGTGTGTGAATGTTGTGAATGTGTGTGTGTGTGCGTGTGAATGTGTGTGTGTGTGTGTGTGAATGTGTGTGTGTGAATGTGTGTGTGAATGTGTGTGTGTGTGTGTGTGTGTGTGTGTGTGTGTGTGTGTGAATGTGTGTGTGGTGCCCTACGATGCCCTTCAGTCCCAACCAGAATGTATTCTTGCTCCCCCCCCCCCCAGTGTTCCTGGGATAGACTCGGATCCAGCTCCACAGTGACCAGTATACATTGTTTGAATATATGAACAATAAAAGATTAATAAAATGATATTAAAGATGATGGGATTTGATTGACAGGTGGTGTGGAGTTACCGAGGAGAGAAGCCATACACTCTGGCTCCAAACACCAGGATTTATCGCTGGATTCCCCAAAACGATTTACTGGGTCAGAACTGCACCTTTCACACGTTATGAAGATATATTTAGGGGCCAAGCACTGAAGGAGCACAGGAACCTATTGTTTCAGTTAGTGTTCTTCTCTCTTCTTCTTCTCCTTCTTCTCCTTCTCCTTCCACTCTTGAGTCTATGGCAGCCCTAACTGCTAGAAACGAAATTATTTCTCCCTATAGCCATCATGACTTGAGATTACTTGTACAGTTCCAGAACAGCGCCACCTAGTGTTCACAAGATATGAAAAAAGCACATTTTTGATTACAAGTTCTGAATGGTTTGTTATAAAATAATGACCGTGCTTATCTCCTTACTTTGCCTCTGTAGTGCTTGGCCCCATCATTGCTGCTTGCAGCTATATTTTTTATATTGTGTTTATGGGCGTGGCTTTCTCTTGGCCAATCAGGTCATCCCAAAACCCGAGTGTTCGTCACTCATGGTGGCTCGAACAGCGTGTATCAGGCCATTTATCACGGCGTGCCCATGGTGGGGATCCCGCTGTTTGCCGATCAGCCGGATAACATGCTGCACATGCAGGCTAAAGGTGTCGCCATCATCCTGGACCTCAGCAGAATGCAGACGCAGGACCTGGTGGACGCTCTGAAAGCCATCATCTATCAACCAGAGTAAGAGGACCAACTATTTCTCAGGATATCATGGCTACATCTTACCAGATCTGTTCATTTTCACTAGTTTCACTTTTCTGCATGTGAACGTCTGTCTCCTGTTCAGCTCTTCACTGTTGAAATCACGTCTTTCTTTCCACTGCAGAGAGAAACGTTAAACGCCTCTCTGTAGCCGCTCTGTTTAAGTAAAGCGTCTGCGTTTGCCGTGCAGGTACAAGGCGAACGCCTGGCGTCTGTCCCAGACGCACCACGAGCGTCCCATCAAACCTCTGGACGAGGCCGTGTTCTGGATCGAGTACGTGATGAAGAATAAAGGCGCTGAACACCTGCGTGTAGCCGCTCATCAGCTCACCTGGTATCAGTACTACCTGCTGGATGTGCTGAGCTTCATCCTCCTCACACTCGCTCTAATCCTTTACATCTTTATAAAAACCGGCAGAGTCTGCCTCTGGATCATCAAGTCAACACGAAATCCCAAGAGGAAGTTGGAGTGACGTCCTCTCTGTAGTAATATCACAACGTTTTGTACTTTCTGTTTCGAACTAAACGAAATGCTAATGCTATTGAAACATATATAATGTGAATTATACAATGTGAAACTGACTTTATGTTAAATTCTAATTCTGTTTTATTTGTTTTGTGTAAAACTGTGTATGCAGTATCCTTCATTTTCTCTTTATTGATATACCTATTGTTCTTACATTCCCACCTCGGTCTAGTCTCCCTGAGGTAGGACGGATGAACTCGCATGTGTGCAGTTTAACCAAAAAACACACCGCAATATATAAATAAAATATATTCACACTTCAAATGTGTCAGAGGTTCATTCACAGACTTTATCGTACACAAACATTTCCCTCAAGAGTTCTGCAGGTCAGCAAAACAAGTTTAAAAGGTTTTTAAAAATATTTTGTAATCTGACATCCAATAGGAAGTGAGTATAGGATTCGATCATGTGATCTGGAAGCCGCTGATTGGCTGTGATAAAAGTGCCTAATTTCTGTTTGATTCACATCTACCCGAGGTCAAAAAGCACTTTAATTTCCTCCTAATTTACACTGCAGCGTCCCCTGTAAAGTGGCCCTGTCTTTAATAAATACTCATTACGCAAATCCTACGTTGACTTCAGCTGGATTTGAGAAGCAGTCATCAGTGAGTATGTATGAACAGATGTGATATTGTTCTGTGGAAAAAGTAAGTACACCCTTGGCCTCAGAAGCTAATATTGCCTCCTTTAGCAGAAATAACATCTTACAGGAGTTTTGGTTATAATTGTCCACCAGGCTTGCTGGAATTTTTTACCACACTTCCATGATAATATTTTCTCAGTTGAAAGATGTTTGAGGGTTTTCTTGTATGTTCTGCCCGTTTCAAATCCTCCCACAACATCTCAACAGGATTCAAATCCAGGCTTTGACTCGGCCATTCCATAACCCTCCATTTCTTCTTCCTGAGCCGTTCCTTGGTGGATTTGCTCGTGTGATTAGGATCATTATCCTGTAGAAAGGTTTACCTTTCAGACATTATCTTCAAGCTCTCTTCAATATGATGCAGAATTCATAGATGAATCAGAAAGCTGTCCAGTCCCTGAGGTAGTGAAGTGTGTCTGATTCTGCCGAGTGTGTGATTCATACTGCGTGTGATTACATCCAAAACCTGTATATTATAATGACTGTAATTATTGTGAAATTGACGCCTCATATCTCAGAGTTGGAGTGAGATATTCAGATCAAACTTACGTTACGGTGTACGTCTCGACCTCCCTAATCAACACTGTGAATATGAAGAAGATCGGAGAAAGTAATTTCCCCCAAATTCACGCCGTAGTTTGTTGGGGTCGACACGTAGACAGTAACACAAATTTGGTCTGAATATCACACTCCAAAGCTGAGATATGAGGCATCAATTTCTCACTAATTCCAGTCACTATAATTGTTAAATCAGGGGACATATTGCGCTGGTGTTCTCTCTCTTTTCCTCTCTCTCTCTCTCAGATTGCTCTATCCTAATTGGATGTGCTGACGTTGTGCTTGGGGATTGGAGAGGAGAAGATTGTGCGTCTTTTTAAAAGAAATAAGGATGAAAGAAGGACGTTATGTCGAGAGGAATGTGGATGTGTGGTGTGTCTGTGATCACTTGGGGATGATTGAGTAACGAATGTTTTCGTGGTGCTCGAGTGAACTCGCTTGTTTGTTTATACTGTGTACGAGTGAAAGAAACGAGTGACTGAAGTGTTCGTATTGTGGTGTTTAGGTAGAATATTGTGTTGTCCCATTCCCCTGTCCTGCCTTATATGTTGTGGCTGACTATACGCATTATTTATAAATATATATAAATAATGCGGCTGTGGCGCAGGTTGAGCAGGTGGTAGAGTGGGTTGTCCACTAATCATAGGGTTGGCGGTTCGATTCCCGGCCTGGTGACTCCACATGCCAAAGTGTCCTTGGGTAAGACACTGAACCCCAAGTTGCTCCCGATGGCAAGCTAGCGCCTTGCATGGCAGCTCTGCTACCATTGGTGTGTGAGTGTGTGTGTGAATGGGTGAATGAGACACAGTGTAAAGCGCTTTGGATAAAAGCGCTATATAAGTGCACATTTACCAAATATATCGCAATATATAGTAAATATTTCTTTTCTTGGTATCACGAAAGCTGTAGGGGTTGGGTGCCATTTATTTTGAGTCGATCTTTTGTTCACAGTTTTTGAATCAGGGAGTTAGACGGGGCGAGATAGCGCTGGCTTTGTTTAATATGTTTTGTTTATTTTTAATATTAAGCCCAGAAGACATTTTGCTTTGAGTGACTCGGTTTGTTTTGGATTATTAAATTTCTTGCAATTATTAAATTGGCAAGATATTAAAGAATTGAATGGAATGTGTCTCGACCCCATTGTTTTGATTATGAGTTATGTTTATACTTCTTATGTTACTCCTCAACCCTAGACCGGGATCGGAACATATATTGGGGACTCATCCGACCCTGTAAAAGTCATCTGTGAAACCCTTCGTGTGTTATTTCACTACTCTTTGCTTGGCTGTTTTCTTTGTGGTGTGGGTAAAAAGGGTAGGATTGGAGGATAAATATGGAGTTTGATTTACTCTCCTTTACACTATCTCTAAGATGGAGCAGTTTGAATGTTGTCGCAAAGATGACATTTAAAATAGCAGATGTTGTTTTATCTGCTACATCAGGAACTTATTCGACAACAGATTTTGCCTGAGCTGTCTGTCATGATTAATATGTTAGAGGGAGCGGTTGCGCAGGTGACATCTGATGAAATGCCTCCTCCCCCTCCTCAAATGTCAGCTGGAATTCCTAGGTTTCCGCTATCTGCGCCACCCAGGAGCTCGTTGATGGTACCACAGTGTGACCCACTACTGACATTGAGAATGAAAGAGTTGGAATTGGACGTTAAACGGAAGGAAAGTGAGACAAAAAGACTTTGTTTAAGGGAAGCTCCCAGTCAGCCTCACCGGGCTGAGGGCTTATCAGATAGTTCCCCATCATCTCCTTCATCCACTCCATCACCTGCAGGTCCCGTACCTGTCTCTTCCAGCCCCGTTGTTCCACAGGCAGTAAACTTACCAGTATTTGATGTCAGTAAGCACATTAACCTGCGTTTAGAGAAGCGGAGGTAGATAGCTATTTTACAGCTTTTGAACGTGTGGTAGATACATCGCAGTGGCCAAAAGGGATGTGGGCTCTTCTGTAGCAATGCAAGTTAGTTGGCACAGCACAGGAAGTTTGTTCTGTGTTGCCTGATGTATGATGTTAGTGCCTGAAGCAAATAGGCAAAAATTCAGGGCCCAAAGGAAATCAGACAAACTTAATTTTGTGGAATTTGCCAGAAAGAAACAAACTCTCTTTGATAAATGGTGTTCTGCTAATAAGACAACTCCTCTTGAAGCTTTGAAAGAGCTTGTGTTCTTAGAGGATTTTAAGAACCGTGTTCCAGAACATCTATTCATCCATTTAATTGAGCAAAAAGTGATGTCTCAATCCGCAGCCGTTGTCCTAGCAGACGAGTTTATATTAACGCATAGGACTATATTTTATCCAGTGTTGAGAAGTGATAAGTCTTCTGTCCATGGGGTTGACAGGCAAGGAAAAGGATGGACTGCTGCTGTCAGGTCCGGATGGGGAAATGTCTACAGGAGTCCTAGAGCTGCTCAAAACCGCTCAGTGAATGGTAGAGTGTGTTCTTACTGTCTTGAAGCAGGTCACCTTATTGCTGATCGTGAAGTCTGGAGGAAGAAGAACAGTTCAGTTAAGCCTAAAAGTGTAGGTTTTGTGCAAACTGTTGGAGGTGAATTGATGCTTTCCTCTGAGAACTAAACCATTTATGCTACAGGGGTGGGTATCCAGCAGTAGTGATGGGGAATAATCGCTAGTGACAGTATTATGAGACACAGGAGCTGCCCAGTCTCTCATGCTCTGTAATGTACTACACTTACCTTCTGACTCGTACACAGGCTCGGAGGTACTTTTGCGAGGGATAGGGGTAGGGTCTATAAAAGTGCCTCTACACAAAATGTACCTCAAAACACACCTGATAACGAGAGATGGTACGTTTGGGCTTTGTTCTCAACTTCCTGTGGAAGGGGTTGAAGTTATATTGGGAAATGACTTAGTTGGTGGTAAAGTTTTTCCCAAACCAATTGTTGTCAGTAACCCTATTACTGATGTGTCTGTTCAATTTCCCTCGGTATTTCCTACATGTGTGGTGACGCGAGCTCAAGCTCGCAAATTTCATGATGATGTGGATGTTGCTGATACTTTCCTATAGTCTTCTAATGCTGAAGGTATGACTGGAAAATTGTGTGTGTGGAAACAAACGACATTTACTTTTGGGAGAACAATGTTTTGATGCGTAAGTGGGGAAATGGCAATAGTGTGTGCCAGATATTTTTCTTGGTATCACGAAAGCTGTAGGGGTTGGGTGCCATTTATTTTGAGTCGATCACAGTTTTTGAATCAGGGAGTTAGTGTAGACTCTGTATTTTATTTTGAAAGACCTTTTCTGTTGTCAGGTTATTTAAACTGATACGGGGCGAGATAGCGCTGGCTTTGTTTAATATGTTTTGTTTATTTTTAATCTTAAGCCCAGAAGACATTTTGCTTTGAGTGACTCGGTTTATTTTGGATTATTAAATTTCTTGCAATTATTAAATTGGCAAGATATTAAAGAATTGAATGGAATGTGTGTCGACCCCATTGTTTTGATTATGAGTTATGTTTATACTTTGTGTTACTCCTCGCCTCAGGACTCCGCGGTCACAATCAAAGGGGCGAAGCAACAAACATTCACTTAGAGGCGAGTTCAGAGTCGGACGATGACGTCAGCAGTGCAGTCCGCAGACGTGATCGGACAATAATTTAACACGTGCGGTGTCGGTCACTCGTGTGAATTTATTTTCTCTTTTCTTTTTAAAACACATTTATTGGATAATTTAACACATGTGCTGAAATAGTAAGAACACAAAAGGTGTGTAGGATATTAACATCAAACAGTCCATGCTGAGGTGATTGGACCCAAGGAGCTAGGCTGAGGGGTCGAAGTGAGGGGTCGGGGTGAGGGGTCGGGCTGAGGGGTCGAAGTGAGGGGTCGGGGTGAGGGGTCAGGTGAGGGTTCGGGCTGAGGGGTTGGGGGTCAGTGAGGGGTTCGGGGTGAGGGGTCGGAGTGAGGGTCGGGGTGAGGGGTCGAGGTGAGGGGTCGGGGTGAGGGGTCGAGTGAGGGGTCGGGGTGAGGGGTCGGGGTGAGGGGTCGGGGTGAGGGTCGGGGTGAGGGGTCGGGGTGAGGGGTCGGGGGTGAGGGTCGGGGTGAGGGGTCGGGGTGAGGGGTCGGGGTGAGGGGTCGAGGTGAGGGGTCGGGGTGAGGGGTCGGGGTGAGGGGTCGGGGTGAGGGGTCAAGGTGAGGGGTCAGTGAGGGGTGGGGTGAGGGGTCGGGGTGAGGGGTCGGGGTGAGGGGTCGGGGTGAGGGGTCGGGGTGAGGGGGTGGTCGGTGAGGGGTCAAGGTGAGGGGTCGGGGGTGAGGGGTCGAAGTGAGGGGTCAAGTGAGGGGTCGGTCGGGTGAGTGAGGGGTCGGGGTGAGGGGTCGGGTGAGGGGTCGGGGTTAGGGGTCGGGTGAGGGGTCGGGGTGAGGGGTGAGGTGAGGGGTCGAGGTGAGGGGTCGGGTGAGGGTCGGGGTGAGGGGTCGGGGTGAGGGGTGCATTGATTGGGCCCTCAGTGAAAATGACAAAACTACCCAAGACTGAGAAAATAACCCAATGAACTTCAGATTCAGCAGTGTGTGTGTGTGTGTGTGTGTGTGTGTGTGTGTGTGTGTGTTTAATTCACGTTAATGTCTGGAACGTTCCAGTCGTCTTCCTCTTCTGCACATTTCAGTCTGGATGGTTCCTCTACTGTACGACTTTAATCTGAAACCAGACACAAACCCACGCTGTAGTCCACCTGAACATCACAGTGACTGGAATCAGTGTGGAACTCACACCTCATACCTCAGCTCTGGAGTGAGATCTTCAGACCAAACTCGTGTTCCTGTCTACGTCTCGACGTCCGGAACCAACGCGGTGGACGTGAAGAACATCGGAGAAAGTTTTCACCCAGGAAAGCAATAAGGGGCAATTCGGGCAAAAACTTTGACTTTCTTAGATGTCCCCCAAACTCGTACTCTGGGTTAGTGCGGTCAAGATGCACACATTAACACAAGTTCCTAACTGCAACAAACGAGATGATTTAAAAAGAATGAAATAAAGTTCAGATTAGAGGAACGTGATTGACGCTGGATTAACAAGCGCGAACAGGTGAACTGAGTAAAAACGCTTCAGTCCGAGTTATCTTTTTCGATCGTGGTTTATTTGTCATACAGTCCAAAACAAGAAGAACAGGCGGATAGCAGAGATCAGGCTGTAGTGAGACTGATTCAAGAAAATAAGAAACTCAAGGTGTAAGGCCCTGAAGGACTTGATCATCCTTTTACCAAAATAGAGCATTATTGTACAGAGTTGTTCCTCCACGTGATGGAAGGATCCTGAACACGCCGAGAGAAACCGCCACCTTCAGCCTGATCACAATCAGAATCACTTCCTTTTCAATCTAAAACATGCTGAGGGTGGATTTACATCACGCCGCAGATATGAAGTCAAAACACCATGAACCTCCCACGATCACAGCCGAGGAGAACGCACTAACCAGCAGGTACACACCGATAACCAGCGCACGCGTCATCATATCGCGTCTCTAGTGTTGATCAGGGAGGAAAAGGATCCGTCGCCGTGCTGTGTCTAGTGCATTAACGTGATGGACGCACGAACGTCCGAGTCTGCGCTGGGAGGAGGGAGACCGGTCCGGCAGACGGGTAATAAACTGGCCGAATGGACGTCGGATGGAAGTGTAGAAGTGTGTGTGCGCGTGTACACGAGACTCCACTCGGCCAGCTCGGAGTCACACCCCTCTGTAGAGGTCACGTCCAGAGACGGCGTACGTTACACTTGGAGATGTAAACTCCGCCTTTAAACCGGACGCTGTGTGACGTTTACTTGGTACACACAAACAACAACAATAATGATGATGATGGTGTTTATTGAGAGACGTGTGGCGGATGAGGAGGAGTTTATAAACGACTGAGGGGTATGATTGGCAGGTTGTAGAGCAGGTCATCGCTCCGTACGTGCTGGTTAGTGCGCCGCGTTCGAACCCGAATACAGATTAAATCCGGGAGCTCCACGCTACCGCCGAGCGTGTGAAGAGATCTCACACACGATGAATCACCGTGTTTGATTCCTCAGCACGCGCGGCTTCGTGATCAACGTCTCCACCGCCACGAATACTGTACAAGTCCTTCAGCAACGCTGCGTCCTCTTCTACACATGGTTTCGCCCAAAATAGTTTACACAATAAGCTAAAATCTGTAATCAGTCCTCTCAGAACCGGGTTAAATAATGATTCATGGGAAAAAAAAGCTTCATTTTGTCTCACTCACACTCACACACACTCTTGTGATTTACAGGGTAATATTTTACATTTGGTCTGTTTGTTTTATTTGGGGGGGGACGGGGGTGAGGGGGGGACGCACGGGGCTCAGAGCTCTGAAGCGGATCAGTAAGTGTGTTCGAGACGGACGGTTTGCTGGTAATCGATATGAATGATTAGTGACGAATTAAACAGTGCAGAACGTCGCGCCTCTTCCTTCGCATTTGATCCACCATTTTGTTTGGCAGACCTCGGACCAGTGCGTCCCTGGACCACGAGGACGGGGTCGTAAAGGTCATGGTACATTCCAGCTGATAACAGCTTTTATATAACGCACATTCACACCGGTAGATGCTTTGGAATGATTTTAAGCTTCCCCACACACACACACACACACACACACACACACACACACACACACACAGTGTTGGTTTTTCCTCCTCAGGCGTGACATCAGCAGCCTCACGAACAATAAATAGGACTTAAGAGCTGTTCAGAAACACGCAGACGATTCGACTCGGCCGGAGTGAGACACACACACACACACACACACACACACACATGCGCACGCGCGACAATTTGCTGATTGGTGATAAGTCATGAGTAACATAAATACCAGAAAGAGACGACAGAAAAATAAGAGAACAAAAATATACACAAAAATAAAGATTAATAAGCGACTCGTATTCGTTTGTTCCCTTAGCGCACACACACACACACACACACACACACACACACACACACACACACACACGGTGTGAGAGCAGGTGAGAATTGTCCTCCAACGGGCTGTCCTTTCACTGAGAGACAGACAGGTCTGTTGATCTGTCGGTCACCTGTCTGTCTGTCCGTCTCACTGTTTAAAGGCATGTTGGTTGGGTTTACAGAGACGTGGGTTTATTCTGGAGCAGGTTTCCGTCTGAAGAAGCCCCTCTCCATCTCTCCATCTCCCTCCTCGCCGTTTCCAGAGAGAGGGAGAGAGAGAGAGACGCGTGTGCGGTACCGTCACTCAGAACAGCGCTTTAGATCCTTGGTTCTCGAACTCGGACCAGGCGTCGTTCAGCTCCATGAAGATCATCTTGGCGTACTGCTCGTACGGCTTCCCCGCCGCCTGCACGACAACCGCCACAAGAGGTCAGTGAGGGACACGAGAGCGGCGTAACGGTGAGAGTGCTCGCAGAGATGGAGAGAGAGAGAGAGAGAGACAGAGAGAGAGAGAGAGAGACAGAGATGGAGAAAGAGAGAGAGAGAGAGAGAGAGAGAGAGAGAGAGAGAGAGAGAGACACAGACACACACCTTGTCAGGATGGACGATCAGCGCTGCTTTCCTGTAGAACTTCTTCACCTGGTCAGGTGTGAGCAGGTCGGCCATGCTGACGGGTTTCCAGCGCGTCTCTCCCTCCCACAGCACCGTCTGTAATGTGGAGAGCAGAGCGCGGATGTTCCGCTCCTTCCCCTCGATCCAGTCCAAGATCTAACACACACACACACACACCGATGACCACAGTGATACACACACACACACACAGGGGTCACTGCTCATACAGCAGGACCTGTTAGAAGAACCATAACCCATACTCTGTGTGTGTGTGTGTGTGTGTGTGTGTGTGTGTGTGTGTGTGTGTGTGTGTGTGTGTGTGTGTGTGTACCTGTAGTTTGAGCGGATCCATGTCTCTACTCATTTCCTGTTTCCTCATGGCGGCGATGGTGCGCGGTCCTCCCTTTCTCTCCGGTTTATAGGCAAATCCCTGAGTGGACAACAAATCCTCAAAATCATCCTCCTTCACCTTGGGCTTCGGACCTGAACACACACACACACACACACACACACACACACGGAGGTTACATCACAGTGCCTCGTCTAGGGGGTGTATGAGATAAAGAGTGATTCCATGTACAGGTGTGTGTGTGTGTGTGTGTGTGTTTACCGAATCCCGGCCCCCTGCGTCCTCGCTCCTCTCGTCCTCCAATCACACTGAAGTTGAGGTTGTAGTTGGTGTTTGCTGATTGGGTGATGTTGGGTTTGGGGGCGGAGCTCGGAGGTGCCCAGGGATTTTTAGCGGGTTGAGACGATGGCTGCTGCTGCCATGACTGACTCGAGCTCTTCGATGTTCCAGCAGGGGGCGCTGCTTTAAACCCAGAACCTGCAAACCCACTGCCGGAGGATGAGCCTGAACCAAACACACACACACACACACACACAGTTACTCATGAAACATACAGTAACTTTAATGTGTGTGTGTGTGTGTGTGTGTGTGTAAGTGAAGCCGACCTGGCAGCGTGGAGCCCAGGTTACCGAGGTCAGCAAAGGGGTCAAAGCTCTGAGACTTGGTTTTCGAGAATGATGAGGACACACCTGGAGCTAACACACACACACACACACAATTACTTATATACACACACACACACACACACACACACAACTTATATATACACACACACACACACCCCCCAGTGCATAGCAGACATACTACAGCCACACTGATTGTGATTGATCAGCTGATTGGTTACCAGTGAAGGCGGGTTTTTTAGCATTAGCAGACATGCTAGCTGCAGTTCTGGAGGTTCCGGAGGTTCCGGAGGTCCAGCTGTCCCAGCCGCCCAATAAATCAGGCTGACTCGCTGATGATGTCATCTTGGGCACATCCCCCGTGAGCTTATCTATTTCAATTACACCAATTACCATTAAGATCACGTCCGATTAACACACTGATCCATTTCACACACACACACACACACACGCACACGCACACACACACACACGCACACACGCACCCCACCAAATCCAATCAACAAGAATCAGCTTAAACTGCTGTAGGATTTTAACAGCCAATCGGGCTTCAGGACAAGGTCATGTGACTCTGTGGGAGGGGCTACAGAGAGATAAGTGACCACTGCATCTTACTCAGGTTGAAGAGGCTGGAGTTGGTGGCAGGAGGTGGAGCTTTGAAACTGCTGCCCTCTGACCCGAGCAGGTCACCAAACAGGTCTGATCCACCCGTGACCCCTGACCCCACACCAAATGGGTCAAAGAGGTCGTTCCCTGTCGAGTGAGAGAGAGATGAAGTCCAGCATTCTCAAAGTATTGATCGTTACACAAATACACAATGCCTAAGGTCTGAGGTTCTAGAAGGCTACGGCAGAACGATCGCAGAAGGTGCGAGTTCTGAGGGTACGGAATTCCAGACACGTTTCTAGCTTTCCCGAATCCTAAGGTTCTAAAACGCTGCAGATGTGGACAGAGAGCAGACAGTACCGCATCGTACCTTTGGGGGCAGTTGTGTTGGGGGCAACGGGGGCAGCTGAAGGCTGGCTGGACGTGGTGCTGAAGAACAGGTCCTCCGCGTCCCCCGTATGGGAGGGACCAGGGGCGGAGCCAAACAGGTCATTCAGCAGATCGCTGTTACTGGAGCAACTCTTCATTCCCGTTTCCGGGGCGATGGCTGGAGGGCAGGGGTCAGAGTTCAGCCCCAGCAGGTCCTCCGTGTCAGGCTGGGGGTCAGGGGTCGTGAACTCCGCCTCAAACAGAGGTTCGCTCGCGTCACGTGACAGGGTTCCCTCTACAGGGGCGGAGTAAGAGACAGACTCCTCGCCTGATTCGCCGCCGCTCGGATCGTCCTGCTCGTCCATCGGTCCGGACATGCTGTCAGGGTGAGAGTGCGACCCGCCCATTTCTGGACAACAGAACCAACAGGAGTGTTAAAGGAACATCATCTCACACATCCTGGGTTTACTGATTTACAAGTGTGTGTGTGTGTGTGTGTGTGTGTGTGTGTTATTGAGGGCGGGGCTTAAATTACATATCAGAAGCAAACTCGATCACAACAGTTTACGCTGTAGTTAACGTTCATTTAAACGAGAAATATTAGCATTAAGCTAAGGAGCGCTCGTGAACCTGACTAGCGGCGTATGTCTTTAGCACTGTATGCTAAGCGCTGCACGGGGTCAAAGAACTGGCAGAAGAAAGGCTAGTGGTGAGGTCACGCGATAAACATCTGCAAGTGGCTGCTGGAGAGGCGGAGCGTGAGGCGAGAGCAGCGTACCCTCCCAGTCCAGCGTCTGGAAGAAGTTGTTAGCGTTGGAGTCCGTGTCGGTGCTGGGAGGAGACGGAGAGTCAGCATTCTGTTCTTCAGGAGAAGGAGCGGGCTCTGCACAGCCCGAGTCGTAGAACGCTGTAGAACCAGGCTGCCGAGGTAGCTCTGGCTTCCCTGCACAAAGAAATACACACACACCAACCAAATCAGATCTCCACACACACACACACACACACACACACACACACACGGTCCAACGAAACACCAGCAATCTCTAAAACACACTGGAGCCCGAGTTCCTCACCGAACTTGGCCAGGATCTCCTGCTGCTCGTCTCTGCTGGAGAACAGGATCTTGGGGTTGAGGCCTTTAGTGGAGAAGTTCTCCCAGGGTGGAGCCTTGTGGGCGGGGCGATCGCGAGGCTCCACCTCCACATCCAGGTTCACTTGGAAGAGGTCAGGGTATTTCTCCTGGATGTCACACGCGTCCAGATCATACCTGTACAAAACCCCACACCATTATATTCAGGTTATATGAACTGCTCAAACCCCATCGACGCTTTAATCCGTCTGTCCAGAATCATCCTAATGTCCACTACAGCATCAATAAACACGACGCGTAGGAGAACGAGAAAGAGTGTCTGATCCGAGATCAGACCTGTCCCTCACTCACTTGGCGAATTTGACGGTTGTGGCGTTTCGAGGAACAAAACCGGTGTGGAACTGGAACTGAAACATCTTCATGGAGGCCACCTACATGGAACACACCCCAAAATACATCAACACACAGCACATGGAGAACTTTCTAGAAGAACATCGCTCAGAGGAGGAGACTGCGTGTGTGTGTGTGTGTGTGTGTGTACCTTGGCTTGAAGACGTCCTCCAAGCGTGGCCCGAGCGTGGTAGATGACAACCAGCACGTCACCCTGCACCAACACGTTGAGGGGAATCTCAGCTCTGCCGTCCTCCATCCTAAAGTCCCTGTACACACACACACACACACACACACACACACACACACACACACACACACACACACACACACCTCAGCACTGTTATAGAAAACCCGGACTATGCGATCCATCAGCTGAAGATTTCTCTCGGCTGAAGTTTGAACATAAAGCGCTAAAGCAGAACACACACATGGCCAGGAACAGGAAGTTGCCGTCGATCACGTGACCCACCTCATCCTGTCGTATTCCAGGGAGGTGGTGGCGACTCGCTCGTCTCCTACGTACACCTCGCAGAAAGGTCGGCAGCCGTTCCTCTGCTTGTTGAAGAGCGGCACGGGCGTCATGACGATGGAGTGGAGCATTATGGGCTTGCTGTGGGGGACTATGGGCTCCTCCGCCATCATGTCACACATGTACTCGATATACCTGCAAATCAATCAAAAGTCATCGACGTGTATCAAAAGAATTCTGATTCATTCGTCCTAGTTAGCACCACTATTCTCCACATCGTGACGCTACACGGTCCTCCTCTTTCTCCAGCGTGGACCCGAGCCCTGGATCTCTCCAGCTCCTTCCCACGTCTTTCCTCAGGGACTTTTATTTTAGACTCCCGGTCTGTGTTTATGTGAAATGAAGGGTTAAACACGTGGCTCTGCAGGATGTTCAGACTCCTGTGGTGTCGTTCTAACCCCTGACAGAAACTCGTCTTGATCGCTCCTCGCGACGCTGTGTGTTTAGTCAGGTTCTCCAACACATTCTGAGGAACAGGTGTGGTTACACGGAGGTCACATGACCTTACTCTGCACACAGGTCGACTCGGTGACGCGCATTCGGTCACTTCTGATGGGAGAGGACTACAGCGGGACTGATGGAGAGCTTTTCACAGTAATGGGGTGAAAAAATATGGAGTGCAGAAGTAGAGATAGAAATTACTATATTTATTTCCCCTCTCTCTCACACACACACAGAGAGAGAGAGAGAGAGAGAGAGAGAGAGAGACACAGACACTCACTGTCTTTCAGTGCCAGAGAAAAACCACACACTTACACAGAACTCAGCCTGAGGGCCAGAAAACACTGAGCTACACAGTGCAGCAGGAAACCAACACACACACACACACAGGGGAAGAACTCCGTGTGTGTGTGTGTGTGTGTGTGTGTGTGTTACCAGGTTTGAGTATTTTTAATAAATAAGCTAATAAATAACTGGTAGGAATCATTTATACAGTTTTCTGTCTTCACAGGTTTTATTTCACATTGAAGTCAACCGCAGTGGGCGGAGTTACTGTGTGAGCATGAGTCTGTGTAATAGGGTGTGTGTGTTACTGCGTGTGAGGGTGTGTGCATGTGTGAGAGGGTGTGTGTGTGTGTAATATATATATATATATGTGTTTGTGTGTGTGTATGTGTGTGTGTGTGTGTGTGTGTGTATGAGTGTGTGTGTGTATGAGTGTGTGTATGAGTGAGTGTGTGTGTGTGTATGAGTGTGTGTATGAGTGAGTGTGTGTGAGTGTGTATGAGTGTGTGTATGAGTGAGTGTGTATGAGTGAGTGTGTGTGTATGAGTGAGTGTGTGTGTATGAGTGTATGAGTGAGTGTGTGAGTGTGTATGAGTGTGTGTGTATGAGTGAGTGTGTGTGTATGAGTGTATGAGTGAGTGTGTGTGTGTGTATGAGTGAGTGTGTGAGTGTGTATGAGTGTGTGTATGAGTGAGTGTGTGAGTGTGTGTGTATGAGTGAGTGTGTGTGTATGGTGTTGAGTGAGTGTGTGTAGTGTGTATGAGTGTGTGTATGAGTGTGTGTGTATGAGTGAGTGTGTGTGTGAGTGAGTGTGTGTGTATGAGTGTGGTGAGTGTGTGTGTGTGTGAGTGAGTGTGTAAGTGTGTGTGAGTGTGTGTATGAGTGTGTGTGTATGAGTGTGTGTGTATGAGTGTGTGTGTATGAGTGAGTGTGTGAGTATGAGTGTATGAGTGAGTGTGTGTGTGTGTTACCTCTTGTGTGAGGGGGTGATACCCGGTGGACAGCGCTTCATACTGAACATGTACACTGCAGCCTCGGCCGTGGAGAAGAGACGACAGAAACACAGGAACGAACACACTGCTACAGCCGACACTGCACGTCCGTCCTGCACACACACACACACACACACACACACACACACACACACACACACACACACACACACACACACAGTTAGGTTATTCTGCTCTCCCCAACCTCCATCTCCATACAGAATATCCTGCACGTGTGTGTGTGCGTGTGTGTGTGTGTGTGTATACGTACTAAGCAGTGCACGATGCAGATGTTCCTCTGGTCCTGTTTGAGCCACTGGTGCATGCTCTTACACACACTGTACAGACTGGTCAGACTGGGAGCTCTCCGAATCTGCCAGCCACACTCCCACACCTACACACACCAACACATACATAGCTCACATACAGTACACAACTAGCCACACTGGTGCATCTCAGGGGAGTGTGTGTGTGTGTGTGTGTGTGTGTGTGTGTGTGTGTGTCTGACCCGGTTGTGGAAGCGGGCTGGTCTGTACGCGCGTCTGGACAGGTTATACACAGCGTAGTGACCTGCGTGCCGAGAGTCCAGATACAGGCGCACGTCC
>CM022773.1:22511688-22519188 GCA_012411365.1 Ameiurus melas
CGGGGACTGTGGTCTGATGGGTTATAGTGGTGGTGTTGGGGGCGGGGACTGTGGTCTGATGGGTTATAGTGGTGGTGTTGGGGGCGGGGACTGTGGTCTGATGGGTTATAGTGGTGGTGTTGGGGCGGGGACTGTGGTCTGATGGGTTATAGTGGTGGTGTTGGGGGCGGGGACTGTGGTCTGATGGGTTATAGTGGTGGTGTTGGGGGCCTCTGTGGTCTGATGGGTTATAGTGGTGGTGTTGGGGGCGGGCTGTGGTCTGATGGGTTATAGTGGTGGTGTTGGGCGCGGGACTGTGGTCTGATGGGTTATAGTGGTGATGTTGGGGCCGGTGTGGTCTGATGGGTTATAGTGGTGGTGGTGGGGGCGGGGACTGTGGTCTGATGGGTTATAGTGGTGGTGTTGGGGCGGGGACTGTGGTCTGATGGGTTATAGTGGTGGTGTTGGGGGCGGGGACTGTGGTCTGATGGGTTATAGTGGTGGTGTTGGGGGCGGGACTGTGGTCTGATGGGTTATAGTGGTGGTGTTGGGGGGGGACTGTGGTCTGATGGGTTATAGTGGTGGTGTTGGGGGCGGGGACTGTGGTCTGATGGGTTATAGTGGTGGTGTTGGGGGCGGGGACGGTGGTCTGATGGGTTATAGTGGTGGTGTTGGGGCGGCGGGGGACTGTGGTCTGATGGGTTATAGTGGTGATGTTGGGGGCAGGGACTGTGGTCTGATGGGTTATAGTGGTGGTGTTGGGGGCGGGACTGTGGTCTGATGGGTTATAGTGGTGGTGTTGGGGGCGGGGACTGTGGTCTGATGGGTTATAGTGGTGGTGTTGGGGGCGGGGACTGTGGTCTGATGGGTTATAGTGGTGGTGTTGGGGGCGGGACTGGGGTCTGATGGGGTATAGTGGTGGTGTTGGGGGCGGGGACTGTGGTCTGATGGGTTATAGTGGTGGTGTTGGGGGCAGGGACTGTGGTCTGATGGGTTATAGTGGTGGTGTCGGGGGCGGGGACTGTGGTCTGATGGGTTATAGTGGTGGTGTTGGGGGCGGGACTGTGGTCTGATGGGTTATGGTGGTGGTGTTGGGGGCGGGGACTGTGGTCTGATGGGTTATAGTGGTGGTGTTGGGGGCGGGGACTGTGGTCTGATGGGTTATAGTGGTGGTGGAACTGCACTGTGATTGGTTACAGTGGTGTGAGATTAATACTGAACTTCTCATCCTGGGCATTAAACAGGATCCGTGGTGGAAACCCACTCCGAGTACACATCCCACTGTGAAGCACGATAGGACCAGAAAAATATAAACCCAATCCAAAAACTTACTCTCACACACACACACACACACACACACACACACACACACACACACACACACACACACACACACATCTCACCCATATGTCCTGTTTCTCATTGATGGGGAAGTTGGAATAGAGGTCGATCATCTCTGGAGTCCTGTACGCCGGCGTCGTGTTTCTGGTGATCTGGACACACACACACACACACACATAAGCAAACGGATGCCTGGTGTGTTGCCATGGTTACTGTTTACTAACAAATAGCGGTTAGAGTAAGTGGACTGGACTAATGTAATTACACTGAACTCTGGTCAGGAAGTGTAACAGGTCCATGATCACTCAGCACTAAACACACCCCCGCACAATTTAATCACACAACAACGACAATCTCTCTCTCTCTCTCTCTCTCTCTCACACACACAATCAGCAAAGATAAAGCTCATTTAGCTCACCTGTGTTCAGTCTCTTATTATACACGATGACTTACACACACACACACACACACACACCTGTGAGCAGTGTCCCATACACACACACAGAATCTAGTAGATTGTGATATCCCGTAAAGCACTGCAAAAGATCGCTGTTTATCTAATGTACCCATAATGCACTGTGTTTTAGGGGAGAGGAATAAAGTTGCTACAGTAAAGGTGGCCATCTTTAAAGGATTATATTAAGATAGAACTGGTGATTCTGCTGAACCGTGGAGTCTCCATGAGCAGCAGAGTTAATAATGCACAATGTGAGAGTGTGTGTGTGTGTGCGCGCGCGTTACCTCGTCCTCCACCATGGACCTCTTGTGTGCGCTCCAGCTGTAGTCGGGGTAGTGTGCGACGGTGGTGGAGCTGCCGAAATCACACAGCTTTATCGTCCCCTGCTGGCTGATCAACAGATTCTCAATCTGACACACACACACACACACACACACACACACACACACACACACACACACACACACAAAGCTTCGTCATATTCATGACGTCTTTATTTATAACTATAACTATATAAATACATTTCAGATTTGTAGTGTTTTCTGCTCAGGGGCGGAGCTTTAACTCCAACCAGCCAATCACAAGCTGGACAAAGCTGTGACATCAGCAGTAACCTTTATTTTCTGATGATTAGAGTTTCAGACTGAACGACAATATTATTTTAAACTAAATAAACAGACAGTGAAATAACGAGACACATCTTACACCATTCGAACGTAAATACATATTTTTAAAGGATTAGACATCAATAAAAACAAATAAATAAACATATTCTGAATCTAGGGTTCAGAATGGGTGGAAAATAAAAATAGATGGAATGAAATATTATTCTGTGCGATTGATAAACACTGAACATAAAATGGCGCCGAGGTAAAGGAGGGGGGCGGAGCCTCACCTTCAGGTCGCGGTGTATGATTGGCGGTTTCTGTTTGTGCATGTGCTGAACGGCGCGACACGACTGGTAGAAGATCTTCAGCACGGTGTCACATGACATGGGTCCCTTCAGCTCCACCTTCTTCACAAAGTCCACCAGCTGGCCTACAGGAAGTGGAAACAGGAAACAGGAAGTGGGTGCTACGGGCTCGATGGGGCCATGCATTGTGTGTGTGTGTGTGTGTGTGTGTGTGCGCGTGTGTGTGTGTGCGCGCGTGTGTGTGTGTGTACCTTTACAGAGCTCAGTGAGGATGAGGAACTCTGCCTGGCCCGTGTCAGACTCCTCTTTACTGATGGACGCTGCTGAGCAGAACTGAACCACGTTGGGGTGACCAGACAGCTTTTTCTACACACACACACACACACACACACACACACACAC
This sequence comes from Ameiurus melas, assembly GCA_012411365.1. NCBI lineage: Eukaryota > Metazoa > Chordata > Actinopteri > Siluriformes > Ictaluridae > Ameiurus > Ameiurus melas. The sequence goes on from CM022773.1 coordinate 22,514,781, forward strand.
ACACACACACACACAGGGTGTTAGAATGCCATTATTATACATAAAACTATAACCAGTAGAGTGTGTGTGTATGTGTGTGTTATTCAGGACCAGGATGAAAGTTTACCATGAAGCAGACTTCCTGGATGATGGCCTTGTTCTTCTCTTCCTCGTTGGACAAAAGTCTCTGTGTACACACACACACACACACACACACACACACACACACAGATTACCCACAGTGAACCTCTAACCCTCAGTGTGATTACTTGGTGTGTGTGTATATAATAATTAGTGCAGTTATTACGTAGTTATAAAGGCATTTCCTTAGCAGGAACCGTACCTTTAGAGCATAGTCTCTGTTGTTACCCAGGTCCTGAGCTTCATACACAAACGCATATCCCCCTACACACACACACACACACACACACACACACACACACACACACAGGAAAGACATCATTAACACTTAATGATGTTAAATACATACACATGCAGTGTTACATCATTGTGTTCAAACAGACTTCACTGTACACACACACACACACACACACACACACACATCTACACTGACGAATAGAGAGCCCGATAGAAAGAGACATACACACAGCCGCACTGGGGATGGACAGCCAAACAGATAAACACATTAGATAGACAGATTGAGAGACAGTGAAACATCTTTCCTGTCTTTATTGAGAACAACCAAAAAAAACCTCCTAGTGCTCGTGGGAAAAGTATGTGAACCCTCAAGTTAATGACCTCAAAAATGACCTTTTATTATTTGCACACCTGGAGTCTGGTTAAGAAAATGAGTGTGGAGGTGTGGACTACAGCGACTCTGACTGATAAAAACCCCTCAAACTTTTGCACATGTACACGCTTATGTGAGCCATGTCTCGCCAAAAAGAGCTTTCAGAGGATCTACCATCAAGAATAGTTGATTTACAGAAAGCTGGCAAGGGTCACAAAGTGATTTCAAAGACTTTAGAACTTCACCAGTCTACAGTTTGGCAAACATTCTACACATGGAGACACTTTGGGACTGTTGTTACTCCACCAAGAATTGGGCGCCAGTCAAAATGACACCAAGAACACATCGAAGACTCATCAATGAGGTAAAGAAACAACCCCGAATGACAGCCAAAGATCTGAAGGCATCCTTGGAACTGTCTAACATCTCTGTTCAGGGAGTTCGAATTCGGGGTTCGATGGAGTAAGACGCGAAGTTTGAGTCTCCTGCTGATTTCGATTAAAATCGTAATTAATTAGCACCTTTTTGGTCATAAAATATATTTTGATTTATTCTACTTCGTTTCCTTATTTGTATTTTTAACTCGGTGGGTCGTTAAAATGTCGGGGAAGAACTTTAAAACCGGTAGCATTCAGACAAAACTGAGGCCTAGAGAGAGCGCCGCGAGTGCGTCTCCTTCCCCCCGTGAACCCGCAGCCGCATCCCCGAGTGGTGACCCTGACCTCGCCGCACTCAGGCTTGAGCTGCTGGCTTTACTGAGGAAGGACATCGCCGATATTATTAAAAAGGAGTTACAGAAACACCAGGAGAATCAACAGAAGACTCTCAGAGATGCGCTGTCTACTATCCAGCTCGACCTGCAGGCCATGAAAACACAGCATGATAGTGATAAAGTCGCTACCGATGCCACCATATCAACACTGAAAGGTACTGTGGGGGAAATGGGGCACACTCTCTCTGGTTAAACCGTTGATTTAGTCCACATGAAGCCTCAAGTCTCTCACTGCGACCGTGACTCAATTAGAGAATAAATGTGAGGATTTGGAGTCGAGGTCACGGCGCAATAACGTGAGGATAGTCGGAGTTCCAGAGGGCGCTGACACCTGTACAACCGCTGCTGTAGCGGCCTTGTTAAAGGAGGCGTTTGGTCTGGAGAAGGAGCCGGTTCTGGACCGGTCCAACCGGACCCTTCAGCCAAAGCCGAAGTCTGGTGAACGACCACGAGCTATTGTGTGCAGATTGAATTATCACAGGGACTGTGTTGATATTTACGCCGTGTGAGACAGTTCCAGCAGATTAAAGTGAGGATCTGACCATCTCCGTTTTCCCTGACTACACAGTCAGACAGCCCGGGCCCGGCCGCGTTACGATTACGGCGTCAACCTCGTGATATTGGGGGCGTCGCTATGGAATACTTCATCCAGCTCGGCGCGCATTACAGTGCCTTGTGAAAGCATTCGTTCTGAACTTTTCAACCTTTGCCACATTTCAGGCTTCAAACATAAAGATATAAATTATTTTTTTGTGAAGAATCACCAACAAGTGGGACACAATTGTGAAGTGGAACGAAATCTATTGGATATTTTAAACTTTTAGCAAATAAAAAACTGAAAAGTGGTGTGTTGCAAAATTATTCGCCCCCGCTTACTTTCAGTGCAGCAAACTCACTCCAGAAGTTCAGCGAGGATCTCTGAATGATCCAATGTTGTCCTAAATGACTGATGGTGATAAGAATCCACCTGTGTGTAATCAGTCTCTGTATAAATGCACCTGCTCTGTGATAGTCTCAGGGTTCTGTTGAAAGCGCAGAGAGCATCATGAAGACCAAGGAACACACCAGGCAGGTCCGTAATACTGTTGTGGAGAAGGTTAAAGCCGGATTTGGATACAAAAAGATTTCCCAAGCTTTAAAAATCCCAAGGAGCACTGTGCAAGCGATCATTTTGAAATGGAAGGAGTATCAGACCACTGCAAATCTCCTTGTCTGAGCTGAAAGTTTAGAGGGACGGCCAGGTCTTGGTAGAAGACTGATCAGAGATGCAGCCAAGAGGCCCATGATCACTCTGGATGAACTGCAGAGAGCTACAGCTGAGGTGGGAGAGTCTGTCCATAGGACAACAATCAGTCGTACACTGCACAAATCTGGCCTTTATGGAAGAGTGGCAAGAAGAAAGCCATTTCTCAACGATATGATCCACAGGTCTAAAAAGTCTCGTCTAAAGTTTGCCACAAGCCACCTGGGAGACACACCAAACATGTGGAAGAAGGTGCTCTGGTCAGATGAAACCAAAATCGAACTTTTGGCCCATAATGCAAAACGATATGTTTGGCGTAAAAGCAACACAGCTCATCACCCTCAACACACCATCCCCACTGTCAAACATGGTGGTGGCAGCTTCATGGTTTGGGCCTGCTTTTCTTCAGCAGGGACAGGGAAGATGGTTAAAATTGAGGGGAAGATGGATGCAGCCAAATACAGGACCATTCTGGATGAAAACCTGTTGGAGTCTGCAAAAGACCTGAAACTGGGACGGAGATTTATCTTCCAACAAGACAATGATCCCAAACATACAGCAAAATCTTCAAAGGAATGGTTCACAAATAACGTATCCAGGTGTTAGAATGGCCAAGTCAAAGTCCAGACCTGAATCCAATCGAGAATCTGTGGAAAGAGCTGAAAACTGCTGTTCACAAACATCTCCATCCAACCTCACTGAGCTCGGAGCTGTTTTGCAAGGAAGAATGGGCAAGAATTTCAGTCTCTCGATGTGCAAAACTGTAGAGACATACCCCAAGCGACTTGCAGCTGTAATCGCAGCAAAAAAGTGGCACTACAAATAACGTATGAGAGGACCGAATAATTTTGCGTCCCACTTTTCATTTTTTATTAGTTAAAAAGTTTAAAATATCCAATAGATTTCGTTCCACTTCACAATTGTGTCCCACTTGTTGGTGATTCTTCAGAAAAAATAAAAATTTTATATATTTATGTTCGAAGCCTGAAATGTGGCAAAAGGTTGAAAAGTTCAAGGGGGCCGAATACTTTCGCAAGGCACTGTAGATACAACGGAGTCCAGAAGGACTTTATTTCAGCGGAGGAAGCAGCAGACTACGTGAAACTCTTAAAACCGGGGTGAACCGCATCACCTACACAGTGTAGTGTTCGTTATTTATTCTTTTCTTTGCACTCGGCCTTCCAGCTCTACAGAATTCGAATTCTTATTGAAGATATTGTCGCTGCGTTACTTCGTCTACAATTTGTGGACTTAGATTTAAGGATCCTTTTAAATCTGCTTCTGTATTAATGTGCTTCTCTGTTTTGACTCTTTGACTGGGGTAGAGTTTATTTCATTTTATTACTGATTTTCTTATTTATTTATTTATTTATTATGTGCTACACTGTGTAATATTATTAGTTCTAAGTCTTGAAGTAATGACGGAGTTACTGACACTTCCCACTTTGAAATATTTGGGAAAAGGAAGGGAGGAGAGAAAAGGTAAATGAATCACATGAAAATGAATAAATAAATTAATTAATTAAAACCATAGTTTAAAAAAAAAAAAAAAACCTCTCTGTTCATCAGTGTACAATACGCAGAACATTGAACAAGCAGGGTCTCTACAGCAGGACACCACGATGGAAGCCACTGCTTACTAAAAAGAACATTGCTGCACGCC
>CM022773.1:22521688-22539188 GCA_012411365.1 Ameiurus melas
CGAGAGAGAGAGAGACTGGTGGACAGAGAGAGAGCCTGGTGGACAGAGAGAGAGCGCGAGAGAGAGACTGGTGGACAGAGAGAGGAGGCGAGAGAGACTGGTGAACAGAGAGAGCGGCGAGAGAGAAACTGGTGGACAGAGAGAGAGCAAGAGAGAGAGAGACTGGTGGACAGAGAGAGAGCGAGAGAGAGAGCAAGACTGGTGGACAGAGAGAGCGCGAGAGTGACTGGTGGACAGAGAGAGAGAGAGCGAGAGACTGGACAGAGAGAGGGAGAGAACACGAGACTGGTGGACAGAGAGAGAGAAACTGAAGGACAGAGACAGACTGGTGGGATGATGAGCAGAGAGATGAGACTGGTGGAATGAGACGGATGAGAGAGAGAGAGAACGGTGGAGTGAGACGGATGAGAGAGAGACAGGTGGAGTGAGACGGATGAGTGAGAGAGAGACGGACGAGAGAGACGGACGAGAGAGAGAGACAGGTGGAGTGAGACGGACGAGAGAGAGAGACGGACGAGAGAGAGAGACAGGTGGAATGAGACGGATGAGAGAGAGAGAGACAGGTGGAGTGAGACGGACGAGAGAGAGAGACGGACGAGAGAGAGAGACAGGTGGAGTGAGACGGACGAGAGAGAGAGACAGGTGGAGTGAGACAGACGAGAGAGAGAGACAGGTGGAGTGAGACGGACGAGAGAGAGAGAGACAGGTGGAATGAGACGGACGAGAGAGAGAGACAGGTGGAATGAGACGGACGAGAGAGAGAGAGACAGGTGGAATGAGGGCAGACGAGAGAGAGAGACAGGTGGAAATGGGAGACGAGAGAGAGAGAGAGAGACAGGTGGAATGAGAGCAGACCCAGAGAGAGAGAGACAGGTGGAATGAGACGGACGAGAGAGAGAGAGACAGGTGGAATGAGACGGACCAGAGAGAGAGAGACAGGTGGAATGAGCGGACGAGAGAAGAGAGAGACAGGTGGAATGAGAGGGCAAGACGAGAGAGAGACAGGTGGAATGAGACGGACGAGAGAGAGAGAGCAGGTGGAATGGGGCGAGACGAGAGAGAGAGAGACAGGTGGAATGAGACGGACGAGAGAGAGAGACAGGTGAGTGAATGAGACGGACGAGAGAGAGAGAGAGACAGGTGGAATGAGACGGCGAGAGAGAGAGACAGGTGGAATGAGACAGACGAGAGAGAGAGACAGGTGGAATGAGACGGACGAGAGAGAGAGAGACAGGTGGAATGAGACGGACGAGAGAGAGAGAGACAGGTGGAATGAGACGGACGAGAGAGAGAGAGACAGGTGGAATGAGACGGACGAGAGAGAGAGAGACAGGTGGAATGAGACGGACGAGAGAGAGAGAGACAGGTGGAATGAGACGGACGAGAGAGAGAGAGACAGGTGGAATGAGACGGACGAGAGAGAGAGAGACAGGTGGAATGAGACGGACGAGAGAGAGAGAGAGACAGGTGGAATGAGACGGACAGAGAGAGAGAGACAGGTGGAATGAGACGGACGAGAGAGAGAGAGACAGGTGGAATGAGACGGACGAGAGAGAGAGAGGCCAAGTGGGTGGAAAGACGGACTGAGAGAGAGAGAGACAGGTGGAATGAGACGGACGAGAGAGAGAGAGAGCAGAGTGAAGAGACGGACGAGAGAGAGAGAGAGGGTGGAGTGAGACGGACGAGAGAGAGAGAGAGGGTGGAGGAGACCGGGACGAGAGAGAGAGAGACAGGTGGAGTGGGGACGGACGAGAGAGAGAGAGACAGGTGGAGTGAGACGGACCCAGAGAGAGAGAGACAGGTGGAATGAGACGGACGAGAGAGAGAGAGACAGGTGGAATGGAGACGGACGAAGAGAGAGAGAGACAGGGTTAAGATGAGGCCCGGAGAGAGAGAGAGACAGGTGGGAATGGGACGGACGAGGAGAGAGAGACAGGTGGAGTGAGACCGGACAAGAGAGAGAGACAGGTGGAATGGAACGGACGAGAGAGAGAGAGACAGGAGGAATGAGACGGACGAGAGAGAGAGAGACAGGAGGAATGACGAGCTGAGAGAGAGACAGGAGGAATAGAGGCCAGAGGAGAGAGAGACAGGAGGAATGAGACGGACGAGAGAGAGAGACAGGAGGAATGAGACGGACGAGAGAGAGAGAGCAGGTGGAATGAGACGGACGAGAGAGAGAGACAGGTGGAATGGAGACGAGACGAGAGAGAGAGAGACAGGTGGAATGAGACGAACGAGAGAGACAGGTGGAATGAGACGGACGAGAGAGAGAGACAGGAGGAATGAGACGGACGAGAGAGAGACAGGAGGAATGAGACGGACGAGAGAGAGAGACAGGAGGAATGAGACGGACGAGAGAGAGAGACAGGTGGAATGAGACGGACGAGAGAGAGAGACAGGTGGAATGAGACGGACGAGAGAGAGAGACAGGTGGAATGAGACGGACGAGAGAGAGAGAGAGGTGGAATGAGACGGACGAGAGAGAGAGACAGGTGGAGTGAGACGAACAAGAGAGAGAGGTGGAGTGAGACGGACGAGAGAGAGACAGGTGGAATGAGACGGACGAGAGAGAGAGAGACAGGAGGAATGAGACGGACGAGAGAGAGAGACAGGTGGAATGAGACGGACGAGAGAGAGAGAGGTGGAGTGAGACGGACGAAAGAGAGAGAAAGAGAGAGAGAGAGAGAGAGAGAGAGAGAGAGACGTGGAGTGAGACGGACGAGAGAGAGAGAGAGACAGGTGGAGTGAGACGCACGCGCATTAACACACATTCGCTCTGCTGTTTACTGTGGATTTATCAGGACAGATAAACTCTCTCTCACATACATACACTCTCTCTCTCTCTCTCTCTCCCCCCCCCTCTCTCTCTCTCTCTCACACACACACACTGTCTCTCTCTCTCTCTCTCTCTCTCACACACACACTGTCTCTCTCTCTCTCACACACACACACACACACACACTCTCTCTCTCTCACACACACACACACTCTCTCTCTCTCTGTTATTAAGGCAGGAGTCTGTAAACCTTTACCCCGTGACATTTGTGCATTATTAGCGCGCGCGGCCAGGAGTACCGGGAGTAAGTGAGAGTGAGAGAGACAGAGAGTGAGAGAGAGACAGTGAGAGAGAGACAGTGAGAGAGACAGACAGTGAGAGAGACAGACAGAGAGAGAGAGAGACAGAGAGAGTGAGAGAGAGACAGAGAGAGAGAGACGGGTGTACCGGGAGTATCAGGAGTATCAGGTGACTCACCACCGCGTCATCACGCTAGCCGAGTTAGCCGAGAGCTGTGTAAGTCAGTACACACGAGCAGGTCCCGTATTAAAGAGTTGTAGGTGTTATGTAGGAGGTCAGAGGTCAGAGGTCACAGACTCGGACTGTCGGGGGTCAATAAGGAAATCTGACATGTGCTGTCCGGACCCGCTCACCGGTTTAATCAGACCTAGCGTTAGTGTTAGTGTTAGCATTAGCACCAGTGAGTCTAGCCGGGGGTTCAGGTTAAACTCCTCACACACACACACACACACACACACTCCGCGTCTCCTCACCCTCAGCGATCACCCTCCTGATGCGGAGTTTGGTGTCTCCGAGCTCCACCACCTGACCCACGAAGTCGTTCTGATCCCGGCTGGTGGCGCCGGAACCGGTACCGGCCAGAAAGCCCAGCGCCGACTGGAACAGGGACATGGTGATCCGGTACGGAGTCCCCGCTGTGTGAAAGACCCAGCTCAGACACCCACAGCACGGCTACACCGCTCCTCAGCCCCGCTCCTGCGCTCCTTCCCGAAAGTATCGAGCAGATCTCCTCTTCAACCGAACCGCCGAGTTCCGTCAGCACTCAGCCATCTTAACACAGGTCTCCAGCCTCATTTCGTTTTGCGTGAGTTGTACGACACATGACTTTGTCTCACTCAACACTCATTCCTTTCTAGTTGGTGTTCTTGTTAGTTTCAATGTGGTTCTTATTGCATATCGTCGTTGTGGTGCTTTGTGGTTTGTTATCAGTTTTGTTGTGTGTTTGTTGTTTGTGATGTTGTATGTAATGGTGCACTCTTGGTTTTTGTATGATGCTGTGTATGTGGTGATAATGTTGTGGGTGTGTTTTGGTTGTTTTTGTTTCTATTGTTGTTGTACGTGTTCTTTTTTTTCTGTGTTTATATTGGTGTTGCGTTGTGTTGGTTGTGGTGTTGTGGGTGGTGGGGTCTTGGGTTTGTGTGGATGGTGTTGGTTGGGGTGTGTTCTGTGGTGGTAGTTGTTTGTGGTTGATGCTTGGATGCTATGTGTGAGTGTGTTGGATGAGAAGTGGGCCCTCTTGTTTGTTGTGTTTGGGCTCGTGTGCTGTGGGGGTAAGGATGTTGGGGTCGGTGTAGGTACTGGCGTTGCGTTTTGCACGATGGCGTGTATTGGCTTTTAGTGTGCCCTGTTATGTTGGTCACTCCTTGTTGCTTAGTATCAGATGTAGTATATACCACTGTTGAAATATATCTACACTGCACAATTCTGTTACGAAAGCTGAAACCCCAACAAATACCCCAACATGTTAGCCCAACAAATACCCAAATACCAAGGGATTGGTTCATTCCTCCTCCATCTTAACTGATCTCAGATGGTCTGGAGGCTCACGCAACATCTCAGGATCTGCTTCACCATCCATACAATGAAAATCACAAGACTCCCGTGTAGTAAAAACATTTACTTTATTTTTTCTTAATCTAAAAAACAGAGAGAGAGAGAAGAATGTATACAGTGGATATAATTTAATATCCATATCCAATGCATATGGTTATACGGAGAGTAACAGAAAACCCTTATCAAACCCTGGAAGCAGTTTACTATGGCAGAGGATGATGCCTGTGGCTTTACAGTGCTCAGGAACAGTATAGGGACAGGAGACAGTCCAGAAAGACTCACTCACCAACACACACACACACACACATACACACGTCTGTGTGCATCATTACGCTCGAATAAACGGGGAACAATACTGTAAAAACTACACACACCAACACTAAGTTACAGAACTGGAAAAAGTCCCGGCGCTCTCTTTAGAAAACAGAGAGAAGACGACCTTAACGTGCATTCAAACACACCGACCACGGGGTCGGTCAGAGGTCGGGAGACGCTCGCTCGCTTTCTTAATGCTGGGATTATCTGAAGCGAAACGCTGCTGTTAGTAGCAGTCCCATTCGTTCACCTGCTGCCTTATTCACACCACAGAGAGGGGGGGTAGGGGTGAGAGAGAGAGTGAGAGAGAGAGGGAGAGAGTGAGAGAGAGGGGGGAGGGTAAGGGGAGAAAAAAGAGAGAGAGAGACAGAGAGAGAGAGAGGGAGAGAGAAGAGAAAGAGGGAGAGAGGGAGGGAGAGAGAGAAAAAAAAAAAGAAGAGAGAGAGGAGAGAGAGAGAGAGGGAGAGAGAGAGAGAGAGAGAGAGAGAGAGAGAGAGAGAAAAGAGAGAAGAAGAAGAAGAGAGAGAGAGGGAGAGAGAAAAAGGAAAAAAAAAGAGAGAGAGAGAAAAAAAGAGAGGGAGGGAGAGAGAGAAAGAGAGAGAGAAAGGAGAGAGAGAGAGAAAAAAAAAAAAGAGAGAGAGAGAGAGAGGGGATTTCCATCAAAATAAGTACTGCTTTAAAAGCACGAGGCTCCTCTCAGACCCCGGGTGTGAACAGTCTCAGGCGCTGGTGTCGGGGCGGAACGAGACAGAAATACAGGTAAGTAGTGAACACCACAGACGGGTTAAAGAGTTTCATCGCTCCGTCAAAGCTACTCCGGAGGATCTACATTCGTCGTCTGATCACTATGGAAACGCAGGCCAGAACCTCCCCGGCATGGAGCGCCCCTCTCACCAGCGGGTACACGTGAGGACCAGCGCTTTACAGCGTGCTCACATGCTTCCCACGTGGGAGAAGGACTGGCTCGGATGTAGACGTGGACAATTTCGGCTTTTCTTTCAGACGAGACTGAGGAAAAGTTTGAATGAAGATAATAATAATAATTGTGGACCCACAGGGTTGAGAGCTGGTGAAGGAATCAAATGAAACAACTCTGATTAAACCGGACCGGACCGGTCTGGCCTGCGGGGTACTAGGAATGTTCTGGAATGTTAACGAAGACCGAATAAAGATCCTGGCTGCGGTGGAGTGTGAAAGTGCACATAAACCTAATTATTAACAGGTTTGTGCATTAAACAATTAAACAAAGTGTTGTTTGGGGTTTTTTTGCAATTGCAAACATTCAGGGTTATAAAATGGCGAAGCAGCATGATTAGTTTAACACAAATTGAAGATTGAAAAAAGAAGAAGAAGAAGAAATCCTCTATGTTTGAGGCGGAGTGACGGCGTCCTGCCCGAGCAGACAGTCCCCGCTGCAGCGTGAGGTAGTGAATCATTCAGACTCCACACACACTTATTGCTCCTCTGTATACAAGGCAACGTGTGAACTTATGCTATCGTGATGGGGGAGGAGGGGGGGGTAACTGCGCTAGTTAACATCACGCAGGGCGTAAGCGCGGGCTCGGTTTTCCAGAAGCGTGGCGCTGGTGAGGAACCGCCCGAAGCCACGCCGAGGTGAGAGAAGCAGGCTGAGAAGCGCAGGAGATACAAGATACCGTTGCTTTCCTTGTGCCGAGCTGATTAGCTAAAACCACTGTGACGTGCGAGGGAGATTATAACACACAGCGGATACACGCCCGACGTCTTCGGCACTTCCGTCTCACGGAAAGAACAGAGACTTGACTAAAGAGGCTAATAATCGACGCGAGCGTTGGGACTTAGCATGACCAACGCCAAGTCATTCCTGATTAGCATCGGATATTATCAGTTTCTTTAGCGCTTGGTGACCAGGACGGGGTTAGCAAAATGTCAGTGCTTTGCTAATGCTTATAATGTTGTTAAAGAAATATTTCATCAAAAAAAAGGAAAACAAACAAACATTTAAATATTTTTTTCAAACAATACTACAGTCAGTTAGTCAGTTGATTTCCAAACAATTGCACAAATGGGTATAATAAGGGCCAGTTAGCTAAAATGCTAACATGTCTAAATTTTTTCACCAATTTTTTTCTTTGCTAATCGACACAGACGGAGCGGCTAGTAACGCTAGTACACGCAGTTGTAAATAGTAGCTTAGCTAACAGCTCTTTGTTCTATTGTGTGTGTGTGTGTGAGTGTGTGTGTGTGTGTGTCAGTGGAAAGCAACAGTGTTTTGGTTTGAAATAAAAACACCTAATACACCCAAACGTCCAGTTTTTATATAAAGGTAGGATTATTGCGTCCGTTTCAGACATTTGACGGAAACCGAAACGTCTTTGGCTGGATTTTGTCAGACGTTGTTAAGGCACGCGTGATGTCCACACGGTGTAGACGTTTTGGCATTTTACACAGATAATTCCGTCGATGGATACCGTATTTTCCAGACTACAAGTTTAGGTTTTGTCCCCTGTATCGTTACTCGGACTGAAGTAACTACGCTACACGCAGCCGCTACTCGAGCTGCTGCTGTTCACACAGTCGTCTGTGTATCCATATTAAAAACTACATCCACTAGGAGGCAGCGTAGCGCCGAAACCACCGGAATATCTTCCGTGACTTCTTATTGCATAGCTGCGTCCGAATATGCGCAGTATTCGAGAAATTCCGGGATGAGATCCTGCAGCACGGAACCAACAGACACTGCGCAATCGCATGAGGCAACGGGACTGGCACGGAAGAGCGGTAGAGAAACGTTTTTCCTCGTGGTTAATCCGTACACGTGTTAAGTCTGTAACACACCTTCTTATAATCTAGAAAATACGGCGTACTGGTGTAAGGATCAATTAGTTCATTTTCTAAACAAGACTTTTCCCCTACTCCTCCCTGACTCCCTGACCTGGGGAGGGGGGTAGTGGAGGCACTTTGGGCTTATTATTGCTAAATTATTGATGAACTGATTCATGTGGAAAACCAAGCGTCCGTCGTTCCACTCGGGAAGAGCTAGCACAGCGAAGACACGTGCCAAGTACATGATCTTTTTTTTTTTTTTAATCGACTTTTTAGAGACTACAGGAAACGACAGGTTCCTGAGGTAAATCTTCAGCAGCTCTAAGTGAGCTCGCTGTAAACAAGCCTGACGAGTGAGAATAGCCTAGCTGTGTTAGCATTGTTCATCTAGTCTGTGAGGATTGGCCCCATTACGTCGCCCTGAAGCTATTAACTTATACTGACATAAATTTTAATACACTTTAAGATCTAGCCAAAGCCAGATTGTCCTGGCAGCTTTGTGTTAGCATGCTAGTCCGTCACCAACGCGCACAGTGCTAGCGCTTTGCTTTGCTAGCTCACCGGGCGCGGGAGACTCCATAACGTAAGTGCTATTTCTCAGTTTGTGACAAAAAGATTAATTCCACTGGCACTACTGTTCAGTTTTTAACCTACTACACGTCACGCAGAGCTAAACTGTCAGCTAGCACCAGCTAGTTCGTCGATTAGCCTGAGGATTAGCTGAACTGATTTCTGCAGTAGCAATCTCGTCTGACGCCTCGGTGTCTGTCTGCTGCTCATCCCGAGTGAAAGCCGGGACAGGAAGTGCTCAAACGATTTCTTAAAATGGGGGAAATGATTAAAAAAAACAAAAAAACGGAGACATCTAGAAACTCACTCACGCACTCGAATCACCCACTTAAATAAACAAATACCATCCCAGTAGGGATTACACGCTTATCACACACCCGATACACTTTGTGAAGTGCCAAAAAGAGATGAATGAACCAGCATGTACTGCAGAGAACGTTCTAGAAACCTCCCATCACACACACACACACACACACACACACACAAACACAACACTGTTTTTCTAAAAGTCATGAAATGCTTAATAGTGAAACAAATCTGTAAAGTACATTCAAAGCGGACGTGATTGTCAGGTGTGTCTGTGGAGTCTCTGTGGAGCACAGGGGGACACGGACACACACACACACACACACACGCTTGTGTGGAGTGTGCACTGCGTCGTGAGTTTGTGTCACTTCACCTCCGAGGGACTCGTCAGACGAATCCACACTCTGAAGGACTTCTAGGAGTGTATCCTGCTGATCTTCCCCTCGCGAGTCAATGGCTTTAACACACATTCACCGATAAAGGGAGTAAGAGGACGCGCCTTCAGAGGACCCGCACGCTGCCCAAGTTCCTCTCCATCATCTTCACAAGACTTCTCCGGCGCCCCCTGCTGGATGCCTCCATCCCGAAAGCTGAGTGTCTCTCTCGTTCAGAAGAACATGTACTGGTTGTCGATGGCTCTTTTGCGCCCCCTGTCCAGCGGCTCCAGCTCGTATTCCGAGTCCCGGGTGTGTGGGAGCGGGTTCGGGTGGCGGAGGAGAGTCCTGCGGCCCACCGACTCGCTGCGCCAGATGTGGCCGTGGTCAGAGGCGGGTCCCGGAGCGCTGTGTGGTGGGAGGGCGGGACCGGATGAAGCCCCGAGGGGTGAGGCGACAGGGGCGGATGCTTCAAGGCCCCAGTGAGCAAGGCTAGGCTCCGAGCTACAGCGTGAGAATGGAACCAACACCGGAGAACCCACTGAGGAACATGTAGCTGGAAAACACACACACACACACACACACACACATTACATGCTGCTCTCAATATTCCTTACATCTTTCTCTTCAAATCCCTCACAGTAAGAATAATAATGTGTGTGTGTGTGTGTGTGTGTGTGTGTGTGAGAGAGAGAGAGAGTAATAATAGTGGATTAGAATTTTAAATTCAGCTGTAAAATGACACGATTTCCAATAATCCACTTGACGCTCCTACCTGAGGTGGTGGGCGTGGCCAGCACGTAATTGGCCAATAGGACATCACACGCTGCTCCGCACTCGAGCGGGATCGGACAGACGCGGAAGTGCGAGAGCATGTTAACAACGGAGGAGAAACGCAGGTGCTGGACCCGACACTGACCCCATTCAGTCAGAGACAGACGCAGATGCTGAGAGACAGACAGGGAGAGAGACACGGGGAGAGAGACACGGGGGGGAGGGGAGACAGATCATACTGAAGTAAACAAAAATCCCAAAGAAACGAGGTTTATTAAAGAGCACAAAGAATGACGGTGGTGATGATGATGATGATGGTGAAGATTACCTTGGCTCTTCCCTGGTAGTTGAAGGTGAGGACGTAGTCTCCCCTCCGCGTCTCGCTCTGCCTCACCAGGAAGTTGCCGTGACCTCTGACCCCCGCGTGCTGCACCAGGTATGCGGCACGCACGCGGGAGATGGGCCCATGGAACCACGGGTAGGAGGCCAGGAAGTGATCCGTCTTGTGGTACGCCTGCTCCGCCAGAGTGAAACCCGGAGCGCCTAAAGAGGTCCAGCACAGTTTTACACACCTTTTATTCCACGCGCTCACAGACACAGACTTCATACGTAAGGGATAAACCACTGCGGTGTGGTGCTCTTATAGGAAAATAATCACGGGTAGGGAGGTGTGATGAAGCTGCTGAGGTTCTCAGCCACGTCAGAGCCCTAGATTAGGAACGGAGTCCGCAGTACTGCAGGCACCGCTCCTGCCACAGAATGTCTCTTTCTTTTATTTTCTTTTTAAAAAGTTTGCTGTTTGTTTAATAAATGCATCTTATTTGATAGATCTTATAATGGGCGGTGACGCGTGTCCGTCACGGAACGGCCCCGAGTCTCGTGTTTCCTCTAGCACGGTTTAAGTTCAGCAGCACAGCGAGACAGCGTCGGTTCGTTTCTAATAATAGGTATTCCCTTACCTTTGGAACAAGCCCAGTGGCGTTATAGCGGACGAGCCCGAAGCAGAACTGCCGTTTTGGTCATAATGAGTATTTGTCCAAGTAGCCCATCTATTTAATAATGCCTTTTTATTTTGTGCTTAACGGCACCACCTGGTGGACAATTTAACAGCATCATTCACCTAGTAATAGTAATCCACAATACAGCGCTCGAACCATCACTGTGTTTATTAAACACCTCAGAGACGTTATCGCGGCTGACGCTCAGAACTAACGATTACTACTGATTTGAACATATTGATTTTACTATAATATACTTTATATGTATAATATATATCTATAAAGAGAGAGAGACACGTGTCAGCATTAACACCAAAACAACACTCTTCTCGTCCAAAGGAATCGATTCGTTCATGAATCAATCCTCACAAGCTTCATTTCAATTCTGTGTGTGTGTGTGTGTGTGTGTGTGTGTGTGTGTGTGTGTGTGTGAGTGACTCACCCGGGCTGCCAGACTCTGTGCTCCCCCTCCTTACTGCTGCAACAGGATCAGCAACAGGAAAACAGACTAGCTCCGCGTCCACAAAGTCCGCCCTACACACACACACACACACACACACACAAATAGAAAAAATGGGTAAAATGAAAGAGTAACATTGAGAGAGAGAGAGAAAGACGTGGAGGGGGGTTTTTTGTGTGTTGTGTGTTGTGTGTGTGTGTGTGTGTGTGTGTGTGTCCTGGCTGTAGAGGAAGTTGCAGAGCACAAAGGCGTTTGGGTCGAGTCAGGAAGTGCGTCTTGTGATTCTTGGAAAAGCAAAATGTTATTGTATGACACGCACACACACACAAACTATATACACACACACTACACACTCAAACTATACACACTACACACACAACACACACACACACCAAACACACACCATTAAACTGAAAGCTTATGGATGACGGACAATAAAACAGACAGACAGAGCTCAGGACACTGATCATGGACCAGTATGGAGTGAGACAGATGGACAGAGAGTCAGAGAGAGAGAGTGAGACAAACAGACTAACATAAAGAGAGAAAGTCAGAGACAGTGACACACATACAGAGTGATACAGATAGAAACAGACAGACAAACTGACTGACTGAGATAAACAAAGACAATGGGTGAGACAGACCGTTATGGACAGGAAGACATACAGGGAGAGAGTCTGGGAAACAGAGTGAGACACTAAAACGACAGAGTAAGACAGTTGAGACAAACGTGAGATAAACACTCTGGATGGACCAACAGTGAGACAGACAGATACAGAGACTGAGAGTAAGACAGAGAGAGTAAGACAGATTAAGTAAGACAAATAGAGAGTGAGACAGACAGAGAGAGCGAGACAAGGATATAAAGTAAGACAGAGACTGAGACAGACAAATTGAATGAATGAATGAATGCCTTTATTGTCACTATACACATGCACAGTGGACAGAGTGAGACAGATAAAGTAAGACAGAAAGAGTGAGACAGACAGAAAGAGAGAAGGATATAAAGTAAGACAGAGACTGAGACAGATAAAGTAAGACAAATAGAGTGAGACAGAGAGAAGGATATAAAGTAAGACAGAGACTGAGACAGACAGAGTAAGACAGATAAAGTAAGACAAATAGAGTGAGACAGAGAGAAGGATATAAAGTAAGACAGAGACTGAGACAGACAGAGTAAGACAGATAAAGTAAGACAAATAGAGAGTGAGACAGACAGAGAGGATATAAAGTAAGACAGAGACTGAGACAGACAGAGTAAGACAGATAAAGTAAGACAAATAGAGAGTGAGACAGACAGAGTGAGACATAAAGTAAGAAAGAAAGAGTGAGACAGACAGAGAGAGAAGGATATAAAGTAAGACAGAGACTGAGACAGACAGAGTGAGACAGACAGAGTGAGACAGACAGAATGAGACAGATAAAATAAGACAGACAGAGTGAGACAGGTGAGATGTGCTGAGTCGAGATCTTGAGATTCTCAGAATAACAGGAACTCTCTATTTCTTAGTGAGTTTATAATAACGTGTGTGTGAGTGTGTGTGTGAGTGTGTGTGTGAGTGTGTGTTCACAAACCTGCTTTCACAATCTGATATTAATCTGGGTTGTAGAATTAATGAAATAACAGCAGTGTGTGTGTGTGTGTGTGTGTGTGAGAGGTAAATATACACCATGTCCCACCCCCACCCCACCTACACCACCATGTCCCTCACTAACACTATAAACACCATGTCCCTCACTAACACTATAACACCACCATGTCCCTCACCAACACTATAACACACATGTCCCTCACTAACACAATAACACCACCATGTCCCCACTAACACTATAACACCACCATGTCCCTCACTAACACTATAACACCACCTGTCCCTCACTAACACAAATACCACCATGTCCCTCACTAACACTATAACACCACCATGTCCCTCACTAACACTATAACACCACCATGTCCCTCACTAACACTATAACACCACCATGTCCCTCACTAACACTATAACACCATGTCCCTCACTAACACTACACCACCATTTCCCTCACTAACACTATAACACCATGTCCCTCACTAACACTATAACACCATGTCCCTCACTAACACTACAACACCATGTCCCTCAGTAACACTATAACACCATGTCCCTCACTAACACTATACCACCCTGTCCCTCACTAACACTATAACACAATGTCCCTCACTAACACTATAACACCACCATGTCCCTCACTAACACTATAACACCATGTCCCTCACTAACACTATAACACCATGCCCCTCACTAACACTATACTAACACCATGTCCCTCACTAACACTATAGCACCACCATGTCCCTCACCAACACTATAACACCATGTCCCTCACTAACACTATAGCACCACCATGTCCCTCACCAACACTATAACACCATGTCCCTCACTAACACTATAACACCACCATGTCCCTCACTAACACTATAACACCACCATGTCCCTCACTAACACTATAACACCATGTCCCTCACTAACACTATAACACCATGTCCCTCACTAACACTACAACAACATGTCCCTCACTAACACTATAACACCACCATGTCTCTCACTAACACTATACTAACACCAAGTCCCTCACTAACACTATAACACCACCATGTCCCTCACCATCACTATAACACCACCATGTCCCTCACCAACACTATAACACCACCATGTCCCTCACTAACACTATAACACCACCATGTCCCTCACTAACACTATAACACCATGTCCCTCACTAACACTATAACACCACCATGTCCCTCACCAACACTATAACACCATGTCCCTCACTAACACTATAACACCACCATGTCCCTCACTAACACTATAACACCACCATGTCCCTCACTAACACTATACCACCACCATGTCCCTCACCAACACTATAACACCACCATGTCCCTCACTAACACTATAACACCACCATGTCCCTCACCAACACTATAACACCATGTCCCTCACTAACACTATACTAAGTCCATGTCCCTCACTAACACTATAACACCACCATGTCCCTCACTAACACTATAACACCATGTCCCTCACTAACACTATAACACCACCATGTCCCTCACCAACAGTATAACACCACCATGTCCCTCACCAACACTATAACACCACCATGTCCCTCACCAACACTATAACACCACCATGTCCCTCACCAACACTATAACACCACCATGTCCCTCACTAACACTATAACACCACCATGTCCCTCACTAACACTATAACACCACCATGTCCCTCACTAACACTATAACACCATGTCCCTCACCAACACTACAACACCATGTCCCTCACTAACACTATAACACCACCATGTCCCTCACTAACACTATAACACCATGTCCCTCACCAACACTATAACACCATGTCCCTCACTAACACTATAACACCACCATGTCCCTCACCAACACTACACCACCATGCCTCCTGCGTCATGAGAAAGGTCTGTACTGCAGGGTTTGTGTTTGTACGCTGTAACTGTGGTTTCATAACATGACGTGTGTGTGTAACCCTGAACACTGATGTGTGTGTGTGTATACACTCTGCATGTACTGCACACAATTTCTTCAAAATATTTGTCTTCTATAATATTTTAAAAGACATTTACAATTCTAACTGAGCTTTGAACATTACAGTATATTGTACCTCTGATTATCAGTGCATGACTGACTGCACGTGTGTGTGTGTGTGTGTGTGTGTGTGTGTGTGTTTATTTGTAAAGACGTTTCTCAGAATTCTAGACATCTGCAGAAATGCAAGAGGTCCTGAGATTTCCCTACTGAGAAAACCCACTCACTTCCTCTTTCACTCATACACACACACACACACACAGAGAGAGAGAGAGAGAGAGAGAGAGAGAGAGAAGAGAGAGAGTGTCTGACCTGGTGCTGAAACAGCCTCTGAGCTCTGAAGTCCAGGAATTCAGCTGCTGCTCATCATCAGCCTCAAATATAAAACTGCTGGTGCAGTTATTAACCTGGGAGAGAGAGAGAGAGAGAGAGAGACAGACATACAGAAAGAGAGAGAGAGAGACAGACAGAGAGAGTGAGAGACATAGAGACAGACAGAGAGAGACAGAGAGACAGAGAGTGAGAGACATAGAGAGAGACAGAGAGAGATAGAGAGGGAGAGAGGGAGAGGGAGACAGAGAGAGACAGAGAGAGACGGAGAGACAGAGAGAGACGGAGAGATAGATAGAGACAGAAAAACAGAGAGACAGAAAATGAATTAAAAAATAACACACATTTTATATTTAGTGTGTGTGTGTATGTGTATATGTGTGTGTGTGTGTGTGTGTGTGTGTGTTGTGTGTGTGTGTGTGTAGTGTATGTGTGTGTGTGTGTGTGTTGTGTGTGTATGTGTATGTATATGTGTGTGTGTGTATGTGTGTGTATGTATGTGTGTGTATATATGTGTGTGTGGGTATATGTGTGTGTGTGTGTGTATGTGCATGTGTGTGTGTGTGTGTGTGTGTTATGTGTGTATGTATATATGTGTGTGTGTTTAATGTGTTGTTTTGTGTGTGTGTGTGTGTTGTGTGTGTGTGTGTGTGTGTGTTTGTGTGTGTGTATGTATGTTATGTATGTGTATATGTATGTTGTGTTGTGTATGTTTGTTGTGTGTATTATATATATGTGTTGTATATATATGTATGTATGTATTGTATATGTGTGTGTGTTGTTGTATGGTTGTGTGTGTGTTTTATATGTGTGTGTGTATGTATGTGTGTTGTGTATGTGTTGTGTTGTGTGTTGTATTTTGTTGTTTTGTGTGTTGTGTATGTATGTGTGTGTGTATGTATATGTATTGTGTGTGTGTATGTGTGTTATGTATGTTGTGTGTGTATATGTATGTATATGTGTGTATATGTGTGTAGTATTGTGTGTGTATATTGTGTGTGTGTGTGTTTGTATATTGTGTGTTGTATATGTATATATGTGTGTGTGTATGTATGTTATATATGTATTGTATATGTGGTATGTGTATATGTATATGTGTGTGTGTATGTATATGTGTGTGTGTGTGTATGTGTGTATATATATGTGTGTGTGTATGTGTGTGTGTGTGTGTGTTTGTGTGTTGTTTTGTGTATATATATTGTGTGTATATTGTGTTTGTATATTGTATATGTGTGTGTGTTGTGTATATATGTGTGTGTGTGTGTATGTGTGTATGTATATATGTGTGTGTGTGTGTGTGTGTATGTGTGTGTGTGTGTGTGTGTGTGTGTGTGTGTGTGTGTGTATGTGTGTGTGGTGTGTGTGTATGTGTTATGTGTATATATGTGTGTGTGTGTGTATGTGTTGTTGTGTGTGTGTTATGTATGTGTGTGTTGTTATATGTGTGGTGTGTGTATGTATAGTGTTGTTTGTTGTTGTGTGGTTGTGTATGTGTATTATGTGTGTGTGTGTTGTGTTGTATGTGTGTGTGTGTGTTGTGTATGTTGTGTTGTTTTGTGTGTGTGTGTATGTGTGTGTGTGTTGTGTGTGGTTTGTGTTGTGTGTGTGTGTGTGTTGTGTGTGATTGTGTTGTGTATGTATGTGTGTGTGTATGTTATATGTGTGTGTGTGTGTGTGTGTGTGTGTGTGTGTGTGTGTGTGTGTGTGTGTGTGTGTGTGTGTGTGCGCGTGCGTTACCTTTTGTACAAATGTGTTGATGTTGTCAGGCATCTCTAGTCGATTACAGCGTCGGATCTCCAGTATGTCAGAGCAGCGCACTTTCAGCTTCGGACTGGAGCTCTGTAAGAAACACACACACACACACACTCAGGTTTATAATACCGCAGTATTCCCGAGCCCATGTCAGGAGCTCGTTACAGACTCGTGAAGGTGTTTAAGATGGTGACGTCTGAGGGATCGGAGACCACGTGTGTCCAGAAGTGGTTTTCGGCCCCGCCCTTCACACACCGAGATTTAGATTGATCTGTCTCCTGGAACCTTTCATTACACTGTGTGCTGTAGAAGGTGAGACGCTCCACATGCTCCCGGCGTGTCTTTGGGGAACGTTCTTCTCAGAGTGTTGGCTTATTGTCTGACGCACCTGTAGACCGTCCTCGCTCTCGAAGGACTAGACCTTTAGTGCAGACTCTGATTAGACCATCGCGTCCCCTGCTCCACGCCACCTTCTTATTTCACATTCTCACGCCGCCATCAGTCCTAAATCACCCCCGTCCCAACTTTTATGGAGCGTGTTGCAGGCATCGATTTCAAAATAAACACTTATCATCCAAACACCAG
>CM022773.1:22544188-22581688 GCA_012411365.1 Ameiurus melas
TCTCTACTGAAGCTAGCGCTGCTTTAGCACGGGGTTTCATCTTAAACCAGTCAGCTCTAGCTCCAACCGTCTCTCTACTGAAGCTAGCGCTGCTTTGCACCGAGGTTTCATCTTAAACCAGTCAGCTCTAGCTCCAACCGTCTCTCTACTGAAGCTAGCGCTGCTTTAGCACGAGGTTTCATCTTAAACCAGTCAGCTCTAGCTCCAACCGTCTCTCTACTGAAGCTAGCGCTGCTTTAGCACGGGGTTTAATCTTAAACCAGTCAGCTCTAGCTCCAACGGTCTCTCTACTGAAGCTAGCGCTGCTTTAGCATGAGGTTTCATCTTAAACCAGTCAGCTCTAGCTCCAACGGTCTCTCTACTGAAGCTAGCGCTGCTTTAGCACGAGGTTTCATCTTAAACCAGTCAGCTCTAGCTCCAACGGTCTCTCTACTGAAGCTAGCGCTGCTTTAGCACGGGGTTTCATCTTAAACCAGTCAGCTCTAGCTCCAACCGTCTCTCTACTGAAGCTAGCGCTGCTTTAGCATGAGGTTTCATCTTAAACCAGTCAGCTCTAGCTCCAACCGTCTCTCTACTGAAGCTAGCGCTGCTTTAGCACGAGGTTTCATCTTAAACCAGTCAGCTCTAGCTCCAACCGTCTCTCTACTGAAGCTAGCGCTGCTTTAGCACGGGGTTTCAGCGGTCTCTCTACTGAAGCTAGCGCTGCTTTAGCACGGGGTTTAATCTTAAACCAGTCAGCTCTAGCGCCAACCGTCTCTCTACTGAAGCTAGCGCTGCTTTTGCACCGGGTTTAATCTTAAACCAGTCAGCTCTAGCTCCAACGGTCTCTCTACTGAAGCTAAGCGCTGCTTTAGCACCGGGTTTCAACGGTCTCTCTACTGAAGCTAGCGGCTTTGCCACGGGTTTCATCTTAAACCAGTCAGCTCTAGCTCCAACCGTCTCTCTACTGAAGCTAGCGCTGCTTTAGCACGAGGTTTCATCTTAAACCAGTCAGCTCTAGCTCCAACCGTCTCTCTACTGAAGCTAGCGCTGGTTTAATTAGAGAACTTTGGCGTGTTTTACACGCTCACTGATGCTAATGATGCTCGTGAACATTAGCTCTTGAGTTCTTTAGCACTAGCGTTCCTCACAGGATGTTCTAACTAACAGCTAGCTAGTTTTATCTGGCAATTCTCTCCGGCGTTAGATGGATCGAATCAGATATGATGATGATGTTAAACATGATTTTATGAAGCGCCTTTAAGAGCATCTGGACACAAAATAATCAGCCCACAGAAAAAGAAAAGTTCTAAAAGTTCATAATAAATAATGATTCTGATGATCACTGTTATGATGAAGGTCAGTAGAAATGAAACGGGCTAACGCTAGCCGACACTGACGAGAATTCCCAAAGCGAGCGAGCGAGCTAGCTAGCGTTCCTCGCAGGCTTTTCCTCTAACCAACAGCTAGCTAATGTTTTATCTCCAGCGTTAGCTAGATTTAGCTAGTTTCATTTCTAGGAATCTTCATCGTCATAATAAACCATCATCATCATGATGCCGCAGTGCTCATAACAAATATTTCACTCGCGCACACACACACACACACACACACACACACACACACACACACACACACACCCGCTCGATACATTTCGGAACTGTTCAGTCATTTCAGTAATTCTGAGAAAGCCGACAATGTGCACACTGCAAGGGTACGCATTGCCCTCGATTGTGTGTGTGTGTGGGTAATTTTAGTGCATAATTTCTCTGTCTTGCGTTGAATACTGTGCCAGTGTGTACGTGTTGAAACGGTGGTGGTGTGTGTGTGTGTGTGTGTGTGTGTGTGTGTGTGTGTGATGTGTGTGAAACTGAAACTGTGGTGTCGATATGAATCAGTGCCAAAGGTATCGCCGATCTTTCTGCTGAAATTACTGGGAGGAAAAATATCAGCCCTCGCTCCATCAGCATGTGAAACCTCACTCTCTCTCACACACACACTCTCACACACACACACACACAAAACACACAACACACACACACACACTCACACACACACACACACACACACACACACACTCACACACACACACACACACACACACACACACACACTCTCACACACTCACACACACACACACACACACACTCTCACAGGTCCTGAGAACTGAAAAATCCACTAAAGAACTATATTGAATTAATTTGGAGTCTGAGGCCCTGAATGTGGGTAAGGGTCACGCATTATAGGACAGGAGAACCCACGCCGACGAGATCCATGAAGATCAGAACCGAGGTTCTAGATGAGAACACGTGAGTGCGCTGGGGACACCGCTGACGAAAATGTCCGAACGTCACCGGACCGACCCCGGCCAGACTGCAGAACATGCAGAACCGATGATGAGGAGATTTCTCAAACCTCAGAACACAAACCCACGGGATTGTAGAACCTCGGAACGACGCACGGGGGGTTCTGGCCCGTCGGAACCGGTGTTGAGGGGCTGGAACGTGGCAGCGGTGTATTAATATCGGAGTGACGGTGTGTGCGTGTTTATTTGCAGTGAGGACACGCACAGAAAGAGAAAGACGGAGCTCTGGGGTCTACACCAGACCTACACTAAAGACGGAACAAGAACGTATCAGTATAGCTGAATGGAGTGGAGCGTGACGACGTGGAGATCCCGGCAGGACGAGGACACGTAGTATAGAACCGATACTGAAATAATAAACACACAGTACCGATACTGCACTGAAATCCTGTAGACTCTCAGATGTGGGAATATGAACGTCTGAAATGACTGTGCATGTAGAGTGTGTGTGTGTGTGTGTGTGTGTGTGTGTGTGTGTGTGTGTGTGTGTGAAGAACGGTAACACACAGCAGATGTAAGGATGCGGTTTTGTTGAGTTTGAAGTATTTTCCGTTCCGCTGGCTGAAATGGTCGAATGGAAAACACACTCGCGTGTTCTCGCGCTCACATCACAGAACCTTCATCCGTCAGAGAACCTTCATCCGTCGGAGAACCTTCATCCATCGGAGAACCTTCATCCATCGGAGAACCTTCAACCATCGGAAAACCTTCATCCGTCGGAGAACCTTCATCCATCGGAGAACCTTCATCCATCAGAGAACCTTCATCCATCGGAGAACCTTCATCCATCGAGAACCTTCATCCATCGGAGAACCTTCATCCGTCAGAGAACCTTCATCCGTCAGAGAACCTTCATCCATCGAGAACCTTCATCCGTTTGTCTCAGAGCGTCCGGCGCAGCACCTTATGGTCCCCGGAATAATGCTGAGGTGCTGGAACAGACCTGATCCTGCACACGTGACGATAACATCACCGTGGTGCGGTGTGTGTGTGTGTGTGTGTGTGTGTGTGAGGTTTCACTCTCACTTTCTGTGCAGCCTGATTTATTCATGAACTTCAGACACACTCTGATTAGCTTCCACACGAGTCGGGGTTTGTTTTTTTCGTGCGCTGTTGCTCAGAAATAAACGGCGCCGCGAGCGCGATGGTCTGAATAACGCATTCGTTTAAAACCCCTTTAACAAGAATAAATAAATAAATAAAAACATGCAGCGTAGTACCTTGCTCAGCACGCGAGCGGAAACATCAGCACTCGTTATAAACCCGTTCAACGCCACCGATTATCGTTTCTACGGCAACGGCTCGTTCAGAGCGACGTGTACAGCGGGCGCTCCCCTGGTGACGGTCGATACGGTGACGTTTTCTGCAAGAAGGAATGGGCGTATGTAACGTTTACGGAAGGAGTCTCCAGTGTCAGCGCTGTGTACGAGTCCGAGGCGAAGCCGTACTGTGACGGAAGCGCGGACAGGAAGTGATGTAATCTACGGTGAACCGCCGAGGTAGACGAGGAACAGACCTCTCAGTGACGTGCTGTTACAGGGAAATACTCGGCGCTGCTTCATCGCACGTCCTCTTGTACTCCGCCCCTTTCAGATACACACTTCCTGTCTGCGCCTATACAGTATCTCACAAAAGTAAGTACGCCCCTCACATGTGTGTAAATATTTGTTGATATCTTTTCATGTGACAACACTGAAGAAATGACACTGTGCTACAATGTAAAGTAGTGAGTGTACAGCTTGTGTAACAGTGTACATTTACTGTCCCCTCAAAATAACTCAACACACAGACATTAATGTCTAAACCACTGGCAACAAAAGTGAGTACACCTCTAAGTGAAAATGTCCAAATTGGGCCCAAAGTGTCAATATTTTGTGTGGGGACCATTATTTTCCAGCGCTGCCTTAACCCTCTTGGACATGGAGTTCACCAGAGCTTCACAGGTTGCCACTGGAGTCCTCTTCCACTCCTCCATGACGACATCACGGAGCTGGTGGATGATAGAGACCTTGTGCTCCTCCTCCTTCCGTCTGAGGATGCCTCTCTACTACTACAAGCTGTACACCCGCTACTTTACATTGTAGCAAAGCGTCATTTCTTCAGTGCTGTCACATGAAAAGATTTTCTAAAAAGAAAAGCTCTCACTTTACTGAGATACTGTATCTGGTCATCGAGATAAAGATCACGCTTTCTGCTGAGGCCTCGCACCTGCTCCTGGGTTCCCAACTTCTTGTTCTCAGAGTGATCAGTTCCCCAATTTCTGCTTCATGGCCGCACGCGTGTGGGGTTTACCGCAACTCCGCGGCGAGAGGTTTATCACATCCACACACTTACAGTCATGTACATGTCATTATAAAGAATTATTCACCAACACACTTCTAAAATAAACATCATGCTGTGTGTGTGTGTGTGTGTTTAAACATGCACTGAGGTTCTTTACTCCTCTCAGTTTGGGTTGAAGCAGAATAACGCTGTAGCGTGGTTTAAGGCGGAGAGAATCGGACAGCGGATGATCAGATCACAATCGGACGTAGAGCTCGAGCTTTGCCCACACGTCTCCACGTCGCTGAGCTAGCACTTCCCTGGAACACAAGCGCTAATCATCAGACCCGCAGCAGCTTCCTCTTTCTTCCTCTCCCAGCGCTCCGGAGAGGGAGGGGGGAATTCCCTGATTGAGGGCTGATCTGGGGTCAGCGCTCCTCACCTCTCCTCCTGATGCCGACGGGCGGCCGCGCGAGATCTGAAACTGATCTCGGACCAACAGGAAGCTTAAACGCCGCTGCAGCTGCAGGAGGTCAGCGCGGCTAAAGATAAACCTCGGACTGCTTTTAATCCGTCGCGTGTCGAAAATATCCCGGCGCACGGCTCAGAGGAGCGAGCTCTTTCTCAGTAACGCGGCAGGCATAAAACGTAGCTAGAAACGGATCGAACGCGAGTACAGCGCTGAATAGAAGCGCCCGGTTTCACGCGGATATTTCACATGAAGCTTCACCACAACCAAAACAAGTCCTAGCGCCGACCCGCTCTCACTTATTACACTCGATACATCAACGTTAGACTTCTAGAAGGAAACGTGGTGTAGTACCTGCCCTTCAGTCCTGTTCCTTTACACACACGCACCTCCATCTTTCTGCTTTGCCTTGGCTTTTCCCCCCAGAGACAATCGAACCGTAACGATGTTCAGCATTTGAACACTTTTCTGAATCGGTGTGAGGAGAAGGGACATGTTTAAAAGGCACGGGCGAGGTGTGGGGCTCGTTAAGCGCTTTAATGATGCATGTGTGAATGAATGGGTGCTCTCAACAAGTGTGTGTGTGTGTGTGTGTGTGTGTGTGTGTGTGAGAGAGCTGCAGCTCTTTTGCCTTATATGGTAGAAGTTAAAAGTCAGTAAGTATGCCAAGATTTCTCATTGACTATCGTCCAATCAGGGTCTGGATCTAGCCATGACCCCCTACACCTGATTGGCTACTCAAATGACCAGCAGCTACACCCCTCAGAGAGTAGGAGTGTGTGTATGTGTGTGTATGTGTGTGTGTGTGAGAGAGAGAGATCATATATAGCTGTAGTCCAGTGGTATAATTTTCGTCTCAGTGGGAGTACCCAAGTTAAATAAACATTAAGCAAAATAAATAAATAAACAAATCCATTCGCCGTCATGATGCGGTGGTTTATTCCATGCGGTGGTTTATACGCCTACACGCCGAGGCTGTAACACACCACTGCCTGATCTGAGACTGGCCTAATGGGTGTGGCCTAATATTCACTTGATAAATGTATACCAGAGCCAGCATGCTATACTATATTCCGAATACACAGCCTCAGTAAGTGTGCAGTTTGGACAGAACCTTGGGCAGACAGGAACACACACACACACACACACACACACACACCTGTTAAGTCATCCTTTAATCCAAACACCCCGCTTCCATGCACGTTTAAACACTAACATCGCTCGCACCATTTAACAGGCTGCAGAATAAATGTTTGGAATTTCTGCTAGGTCCATGACTCTTACCTTGGGCGGGTTGTAGAGCTGAAGTTCGAACCTGTCGTTTGTCCTCCGGACCAGCAGGCGGCAGCGCATCCAGCGTGGGGCCGTGTCCGAAATCGTGTCATTTACCTCCAGGTAGCTTAAAAGTCCTTCCTTGCACACGCTTCCTGTATCCTGCCGCCATTTTGTGCTGTGCCTCTTCAGGCGGCTCAGCAGCTGTATGCCACTACACGGCGCTGGAGCCGAGGAGTGTTCGGCTGACCCCGCGCCCGCTTCTTCTTTCCGACTCGTCCCCGGAGCTGTCATGGACCGAGTCTTCACGCGACGAACGTTTCTTGAAGAACTGGCGCCAGCTTCTTCCAATCTGAGAAAAGACGTTGACAGGTGAGGGGAGTGGCAAAACAGGTGAAGGGGCGTAATTCTCAGCAAGCTCCACCCCTTGGGAGTGACCAAGTGGTCTGTGTGTAGTGAAGTTTTGCAGCGGCTGCTCCCGCTCCAGCTTTGGTGGCAAAATGACAAATGAGGCTCCACCCACTGGTCGACCTGCTTCCCGGTAATCGAGTACTCCAGAAAAGGTGCACGCACGGCCAGTCACGGGAGGGGGCGGGGCTTCTTCTTTGGCCACCTCTTGCCGGAAGTGGTGCTGGAAGATGGCGCTGAAGTGCCTGCTGAATTTCTCCGGAGAAACGACATCGTGCGGCGGTCGAGTTCCGGCAAAGCGGCGGTAATGCTGCGCTAACTCCCGTGCTGTGGCACTCGCATGAAGCTCGCAAAACTCCCTCCAGCCACAAGGGGGCGCTATGCTGCTCACGGTCTCCTCGATAGTGTTGCCATTCATTGCAGTAACCAGCACAGCTGAGAAACACTGTGTGCAGGGAGACGCAGAGACAGAACTGAGTTAGAGAACACAGAGACTGCAGAGATTATTCAATCTGCTCAAAAATCAGAAGTGAAACTGTCACAGGAGGAAACGATCACTGCACCGTCACAAAATCTAAACAACACACGGACGGATCACCACACAGCAATCTCTACACGGAAATCAGTACACCTGTGTGTGTGTGTGTGTATAAACACCAATGAATGTCGGTGGTGAACGCTGGTGTGTGTTTATGAATGTCGGTGGTGAACGCTGGTGTGTGTTTATGAATGTCGGTGGTGAACGCTGGTGTGTGTTTATGAATGTCGGTGTGAATGCTGGTGTGTGTTTATGAATGTCGGTGGTGAACGCTGGTGTGTTATGATGTCGGTGGTGCGCTGGTGTGTGTTTATGAATGTCGTGGTGACGCTGGTGTGTGTTATGATGTCGGTGGTGACGTGCTGGTGTGTTTTGGGTGTGTGACTGGTGTGTGTTTATGAAGTCGGTGGTGAACTGGTGTGTGTTTATGTGGGTGGGTGTGTGTTAAGTGGTGGTGGCTGGTGTGTGTTTATGAATGTCGGTGTGAATTGTGGTTACAACGTGGTGAACTGGTGTGTGTTTATGATGTCGGTGGTGAACGCTGGTGTGTTTTATAATGTCGGTGGTGATGCTGGTGTGTGTTTATGTGGTTGGTGAAGTGTGTGTTTATGAATTCGGTGGTGAACCTGGTGTGTGTTTATGAATGTCGGTGGTGAATTTTGGTGGTTACTAATGGTGTGAACGCTGGTGTGTGTTTATGATGTGGGTGAACGCTGTGTGTGTTTATGAATGTCGGTGGTGAATGCTGGTGTGTGTTTATGAATGTCGTGGTGAACGCGGTGTGTGTTTATGAATGTCGGTGGTGAACGCTGGTGTGTGTTTATGAATGTCGGTGGTGAATTTTGGTGGTTACTAATGTCGGTGGTGAACGCTGGTGTGTGTTTATGAATGTCGGTGGTGAACGCTGGTGTGTGTTTATGAATGTCGGTGGTGAATTTTGGTGGTTACTAATGTCGGTGGTGAACGCTGGTGTGTGTTTATGAATGTCGGTGGTGAACGCTGGTGTGTGTTTATGAATGTCGGTGGTGAACGCTGGTGTGTGTTTATGAATGTCGGTGGTGAATGCTGGTGTGTGTTTATGAATGCGGTTGGTGAACGCTGGTGTGTGTTTATGAATGCCGGTGGTGAATTTTGGTGGTTACTAATGTCGGTGGTGAACGCTGGTGTGTGTTTATGAATGTCGGTGGTGAACGCTGGTGTGTGTTTATGAATGTCGGTGGTGAATGCTGGTGTGTGTTTATGAATGTCGGTGGTGAACGCTGGTGTGTGTTTATGAATGTCGGTGGTGAACGCTGGTGTGTGTTTATGAATGTCGGTGGTGAATTTTGGTGGTTACTAATGTCGGTGGTGAACGCTGGTGTGTGTTTATGAATGTCGGTGGTGAACGCTGGTGTGTGTTTATGAATGTCGGTGGTGAATGCTGGTGTGTGTTTATGAATGTCGGTGGTGAACGCTGGTGTGTGTTTATGAATGTCGGTGGTGAATGCTGGTGTGTGTTTATGAATGTCGGTGGTGAATGCTGGTGGTTATGAATGTCGGTGGTGAACGCTGGTGTGTGTTTATGAATGTCGGTGGTGAATTTTGGTGGTTATGAATGTCGGTGGTGAACGCTGGTGTGTGTTTATGAATGTCGGTGGTGAATTTTGGTGTTTATGAATGTCGGTGGTGAACGCTGGTGTGTGTTTATGAATGTCGGTGGTGAACGCTGGTGTGTGTTTATGAATGTCGGTGGTGAACGCTGGTGTGTGTTTATGAATGTCGGTGGTGAACGCTGGTGTGTGTTTATGAATGTCGGTGGTGAACGCTGGTGTGTGTTTATGAATGTCGGTGGTGAACGCTGGTGTGTGTTTATGAATGTCGGTGGTGAACGCTGGTGTGTGTTTATGAATGTCGGTGGTGAACGCTGGTGTGTGTTTATGAATGTCGGTGGTGAATGTGTTTATTTTATTGTAAATGTTGGTGTTTTGATGGATAATGCTGCCATGTAATGGTGCCTGTGGATGTGTTGAGAGTCTAAACGTGTTACACCGTGTTATACAGACTGCCAGCACAGCATAACTTCGTGAAGTACGTCAGTATTGGCTTTAGGTGTTGCACAACACCACACGTTATGCAGATGTTGGCATAACAGAACGCTACATGCGTAAGGCGTGCTGTCTATGAATGAAGAGGAATTTAATCATCAGTTCCACTGACCACAGAAGTGCAGAGTGCTCTCGGTATCACGCACAGACAAGCCAGTGCAGTATTAGAATGACTCACACACTCTCACACACTCTCACACAGATATACACACACACGCTCACTAAGAGGAAGTGAATGGTTAATCTGCCTATGGTTACTTCACATGGCTGTCTGAGAACTGAAGAAAGATCAGAAAGACTCTTTGATGTAATGACTGAATGAAAAAATGATTTCTTAGATAAAGGTAAAGTTCACACACACACACACACACACACACACTAATAATGAAACCAGTGATACCAAGTTCTTCAATCAGAAACATGACTCCTACGGTTTATTCACACACACACACACACACACACACACAGTCTCCTTGAAGCAATTATCATCGATTAACAATGAAATGAAATGATTTTTATAAACGTACATGCCCAGTTGTGTGTTTGTAATGCTTTAATCGTGATTATTCCCATTGTTTTAGGACATAAAATAGGTTCTGTTAGGTTAAAGTAGCTTACAATTCTGCAGTGTTCTGAGACACACACACACACAACACACACACACACACACACGCGCTCCAAGCATAATGCCGAAACCACACTGCACCATCATCATTTAGTGACCCATTTATGAAACCAGCCATGTTAAAGGTTTCCATCAGTTATGCTGAATGCTAAGTGCCATGCTACTCAGTAGCATTTACACTAACCAATCAAATTGAAACACCTAAACACCAGCACAAACACCACACACCATCATGTGTCCCAGACCTCACATCCTGTTTACACCCTGATGAATGTTTATATTTATGTTTGTTTATATTCGTTTCCATAATGAATATCGATGTGTGATGGAGAATGGTAGTGTGTGTGATGGAGAATGGTGGTGGTGTGTGTGATGGAGAATGGTGGTGGTGTGTGTGATGGAGAATGGTGGTGTGAGATGGAGAATGGTAGTGTGTGTGATGGAGAATGCTGGTGGTGTGTGATGGAGAATGGTATTGTGGGTGATGGAGAATGGTGGTGGTGTGAGATGGAGAATGGTAGTGTGGGTGATGGAGAATGGTGGTGGTGTGTGTGATGGAGAATGTTGGTGTGTGATGGAGAATGGTGGTGTGTGATGGAGAATGGTGGTGTGTGATGGAGAATGTTGGTGTGTGTGATGGAGAATGGTGGTGTGTGTGATGGAGAATGGTGGTGTGTGATGAAGAATGTTGGTGTGTGTGATGGAGAATGTTGGTGTGTGTGATGGAGAATGGTAGTGTGGGTGATGGAGAATTGTGGTGTGAGATGGAGAATGGTGGTGGTGTGTGGTGATGGAGAATGGTAGTGTGGGTGATGGAGAATGGTGGTGTGGGTGATGGAGAATGGTGGTGTGTGATGGAGAATGTTGGTGTGTGTGATGGAGAATGGTGGTGGTGTGTGATGGAGAATGGTATTGTGTGTGATGGAGAATGTTGGTGTGTGTGATGGAGAATGGTGGTGTGTGTGATGGAGAATGGTGGTGTGTGATGAAGAATGTTGGTGTGTGTGATGGAGAATGGTGGTGTGGGTGATGGAGAATGGTGGTGTGGGTGATGGAGAATGTTGGTGTGTGTGATGGAGAATGTTGGTGTGTGTGATGGAGAATGGTAGTGTGGGTGATGGAGAATGGTGGTGGTGTGTGTGATGGAGAATGGTGGTGTGTGATGGAGAATGGTGGTGTGTGATGGAGAATGTTGGTGTGTGTGATGGAGAATGGTGGTGTGTGTGATGGAGAATGGTGGTGTGTGTGATGGAGAATGGTGGTGTGTGATGGAGAATGGTAGTGTGGGTGATGGAGAATGGTGGTGGTGTGTGTGATGGAGAATGGTGGTGTGTGATGGAGAATGGTGGTGTGTGATGGAGAATGTTGGTGTGTGTGATGGAGAATGGTGGTGTGTGTGATGGAGAATGGTGGTGTGTGTGATGGAGAATGGTGGTGTGTGATGGAGAATGTTGGTGTGTGTGATGGAGAATGTTGGTGTGTGTGATGGAGAATGGTAGTGTGGGTGATGGAGAATGGTGGTGTGAGATGGAGAATGGTAGTGTGGGTGATGGAGAATGGTGGTGGTGTGTGTGATGGAGAATGGTGGTGTGAGATGGAGAATGGTAGTGTGGGTGATGGAGAATGGTGGTGGTGTGTGTGATGGAGAATGTTGGTGTGTGATGGAGAATGGTGGTGTGTGATGGAGAATGGTGGTGTGTGATGGAGAATGTTGGTGTGTGTGATGGAGAATGGTGGTGTGTGATGGAGAATGTTGGTGTGTGTGATGGAGAAT
This sequence comes from Ameiurus melas, assembly GCA_012411365.1. NCBI lineage: Eukaryota > Metazoa > Chordata > Actinopteri > Siluriformes > Ictaluridae > Ameiurus > Ameiurus melas. The sequence goes on from CM022773.1 coordinate 22,555,965, forward strand.
GTTGGTGTGTGTGATGGAGAATGGTGGTGTGTGATGTGAGAATGGTGGTGTGTGTGGAGAATGTTGGTGTGTGTGATGGAGAATGGTGGTGTGTGTGATGGAGAATGGTGGTGTGTGTGATGGAGAATGGTGGTGTGTGATGGAGAATGTTGGTGTGTGTGATGGAGAATGTTGGTGTGTGTGATGGAGAATGGTAGTGTGGGTGATGGAGAATGGTGGTGTGAGATGGAGAATGGTAGTGTGGGTGATGGAGAATGGTGGTGGTGTGTGTGATGGAGAATGGTGGTGTGAGATGGAGAATGGTGGTGTGTGATGGAGAATGGTGGTGTGTGATGGAGAATGTTGGTGTGTGTGATGGAGAATGGTGGTGTGTGTATGGAGAATGGTAGTGTGGGTGATGGAGAATGGTGGTGTGAGATGGAGAATGGTAGTGTGGGTGATGGAGAATGGTGGTGGTGTGTGTGATGGAGAATGTTGGTGTGTGATGGAGAATGGTGGTGTGTGATGGAGAATGGTGGTGTGTGATGAAGAATGTTGGTGTGTGTGATGGAGAATGGTAGTGTGGGTGATGGAGAATGGTAGTGTGGGTGATGGAGAATGGTGGTGGTGTGTGATGGAGAATGGTAGTGTGGGTGATGGAGAATGGTGGTGGTGTGTGATGGAGAATGGTGGTGTGAGATGGAGAATGTTGGTGTGTGTGATGGAGAATGGTAGTGTGGGTGATGGAGAATGGTGGTGGTGTGTGTGATGGAGAATGGTGGTGGTGTGTGATGGAGAATGGTGGTGTGGGTGATGGAGAATGGTGGTGTGGGTGATGGAGAATGGTAGTGTGGGTGATGGAGAATTGTGGTGTGAGATGGAGGAATGTGGTGGTGTGTGGTGATGGAGAATGGTGGTGTGGGTGATGGAGAATGGTGGTGGTGTGTGGTGATGGAGAATGGTAGTGTGGGTGATGGAGAATGGTGGTGGTGTGTGATGGAGAATGGTAGTGTGTGTGATGGAGAATGGTGGTGGTGTGTGTGATGGAGAATGGTATTGTGGGTGATGGAGAATGGTGGTGGTGTGAGATGGAGAATGGTGGTGTGTGTGATGGAGAATGTTGGTGGTGTGTGATGGAGAATGGTGGTGTGTGGTGATGGAGAATGTTGGTGGTGTGTGATGGAGAATGGTGGTGTGTGTGATGGAGAATGGTAGTGTGGGTGATGGAGAATGGTGGTGTGGGTGATGGAGAATGGTGGTGTGGGTGATGGAGAATGGTGGTGTGGGTGATGGAGAATGGTGGTGTGGGTGATGGAGAATGGTGGTGTGTGGTGATGGAGAATGGTATTGTGGGTGATGGAGAATGGTGGTGTGGGTGATGGAGAATGGTAGTGTGGGTGATGGAGAATGGTGGTGTGTGATGAATCTTAAAGTGAAGTGGATCGATCAGATTTCATCCTGGATTTTCTCCAAAACGCATTTAGACATGAAGAAAGTAATCAGCACAGAAGATGAGAAGACAGACTCATATATGCACATCTTATCACCAACACGGTGGCATCAAGTTCAAGCGACAAACCCTGTCAGTACACACACACACACACACACACACACACACACACACACACACACACACCCCTTCACAGCCACAGAAGAAGCACGTGCTTCTGACTTCCCCTTCACCGGGCCTCCAGTGCCACTGGTCTATCAGCACATCCAGCCTGAACATGGAACATGACTCAGCACGCACACACGCACACACACACACACACACACACAACCACGAAGACTGTACCTCCAAAATCACAAGTGATCATTAAGATAGCAGTACACTTCGGGACGTTCGGACACATTTTAAGAACGTCGGGAGACTAAAGCGGCCACTTTAATAAGAACACCTGTGCACCTGCCCACTCGGCCACCGATCGGATCAGTCCCGCCCGCGCCACGGCGGCACGAGGCGTCGAATCACACAGGAGCGTCTTCAGATAACGTTCACACTGAACATCAGAATATACAGGGAAGGGAGCGTGGGTTAGAAGTTCCTTATTTCAGTTCTCATTCCTTTTTCAGAGTCTTTTCGTGCACGCGGTCGTTCCTCATGTCTGCTCTCTCGTTCCGCTTACAGCCAAAATCTCAAATACAGACCACGGACATTTTAGGTTCAAGTGCAGGGTCGCTATAGAAATGTGGGACACCTATAATCTGGTTCACTGAGGCTGTACGCATCAGTGGACACACACACACACACACACACACACGCGTGTGTTAAATCACACTGGATTATCAGCATGAGTGGAAGTCCTGTCTGGGTCGCCCTATTTACACCACTGCAGTTATCACAGCAACACACACACACATACACACACACACACACACACACACACACATTTGCTGTTTGCCAACTCTGGTTCAGTTTTCAGTGAAATGACGTCAGGTTCATGGCGAGCAGTCAGAGATTTTTATTTATTTTTTTAGAAGTCTGCATAAAACTGAACAGCAGGGGCGGAGTCTCTCACACACACACACACACACACTCAGAGATAAATAAAAAAGCGGCAGAAAGATTAACCGTCACTTCATGACATGGAGACTGGGCATCGTTTGTCAGAGTTTTACTAAAAGCTGCGTGCAACTGCGACGCGCATCAAAGAGCACTGACGACACAGCTGATTTGCATGAAGCCACGCCCACAAACCCTCCCTGAAAGGAGAGGGGTGGAAACAGCAAACCGACGGCTAGACATAGCTATAAACAGCTGTTCCTCCACCGGCCGCTCTTTATTCTCTCTCTCGAGGGTATTTAGCCTCGCAGTAAACCCCTCCGTCCTGAAGGTGTCGCTATGAGAACTACACCGAGGGTCTGCCATACAAGTATACGGACGAGAAACGTATGCATAACGTATCAGAGCGAGTGCATTAACGTAAACCCGCTGTTACAGAAAACTCATCAGCACCTCCCGACCAATCACAGTCCGGATCTCGCAAGACCTACTTTGCGCATATTTGTCATGTGGCTTGTTCACGTGTTGCGGAACGACAGCTGAACACAAACCCCGAGCGAGTGCATCACAGCAACAAACAAACAAACAAACAAACAAACAAACCATCTTACATTTCTTGGGCTCTGATTCTTCAGTGCAGAAGAGCTCTTATTGCTGAACACACACACACACACACACACACACACATACACACACACACACACACACGCAGAGTGTGACAGAGAACTAGAGATATACATGTACAGTGAGCGTTTGTGTGAGAGAGAGACAGACAGAGAGAAAGCGTGAGGTAGTGGTCACAGAGACAGGAAACCCAGCCCTGCCTTAGCAACACAAACACACACACACACACACACACACTCATGCTGTGCACACTGATGTCAGCAGCGTGTGAGGTTGAGAACGAGGCGTGTGTTGACATGTGAATGTGCAAAATAAGGGTCCTAGGGGTCGTCCAACCCTCTGAGTGGACTTCAGGAGTAGTGAGGATGTTAGAAGTGTCCGTTCTGACACACACACAGACACACACACACACACACACACACACACACCTAACATCACTGTACAGTGTGGAGGTAAACAAACAGATAAGGAACAGATCGTGTGTTCTAAACAGACACAAATACGAACAGGAGATGCACTATTAGTGTTTGGATTGCTTTGCACGAGAGATCAGATACGAAGCCCACAGGACAAACAAAGATCTCGTCGTTGAGTTGAGGTTGGTGAACATCAACATGAACAACAACAACATGATCATGTCGATGTGGATGTTCATGCTGATGTTCAAAATCAGGTTGATGTTCAATATGAACATGATCAACAACAACATGATTTTGAACATCAACATCATGCTGAACATGATCATCAACATGAACGTCAACGTGCCACTGTGTATGAAGGAAGGGATGGAGGTATGGATGGAAGTAAAAATGGATTGACGGATGGATGGGAGAAATAGATAGATGGGTGTAAGTTAGGATACATGGATGGATGGGTGGCCGGTTAAAGAGACAGTTAAATGGGGACTTGAATAAATAGGATAGATAAATAGTTTGATGGGTGGATAGAAGGAAGAATAGAAGGATAGATGGAGGAGATAGATGGATGGATGGAAGAATAAATGGATAGACAGATGGATGGATAGAAGGATAGATGGATGGAAGGAAGAATAGACAGATAGATAGATGGATGGATGGATGGATGGATGGAAGAATAGACGGATAGATAGATGGATGGATGGATGGATGGATGGAAGAATAGACGGATAGATAGATGGATGGATGGATGGATGGATGGATGGAAGAATAGACGGATAGATAGATGGATGGATGGATGGATGGATGGAAGGAAGAATAGATGGATGGATGGATGGATGAAAGGAAGAATAGACGGATAGATGGATGGATAGAAGGATGGATGAACAGAAGGAAGGATGAACAGATGATGTTTGCGTGTTAGCGGTGGTGTGCTGGACAGATTCAGCACACACTGATGTTCCACACTCGCGGCCTGTCAGAACGTTAAAGACTTGAGGGAATCCTGCTTCCTGCTGAACGTAGGCAGTGGTACACGAGTGAACGAGCCTGTGACAACAGCGTGATTAGCAGAACGGTGTTATTATAAACCAAGGTCTCCTGCATGGAGGAAGTTATTTTTTTTAGAGGAAAGAGCGTGGGCGTGGCTGAAGGTCATGTTTATTACACCTCAGCTAAACACGGTCTCGTTATGAAGAAACCGACTTCATTACAGATTTCAGTACCATGACTAAGAGGACCGTGATCTAGAGCCCGGTATCAAACACAACTGTACACTACGCTGGACGGTTACACTCCTGAACTCAACACGGAGAAAAAGAACAACAAGATGGATAATAAATGAATATATGGATGGGTGGACAGATGGGTGGGACAAGAGCTGGATAGGAGGATGATGGACAGACAGATAGAAGAATGGATGGATGTTGGAGTGAAACAGATGAATGGATGGATAAATGGATTGGTGGAAGTATATAAGGAAAAAAGATGGATGGAGGATGGACGGCTCAGTAAATAAAGGGAGAACAAAAGAGAGATGGATGGAGTAATGATGTATATTTTATGATGGTTTAGCATAAATAATGGATGGATGGAACGGAAGATAAACATGAGAGAAAACGGTTTAATCTTTATACACACACGCAGCTCTGGGGAGTTTTTTTCTCTAAGCAGCTATTGTGTGTGTGTGTGTGTGTGTGTGTATGTGTATGAGCGTCACACTTCCTCTGAGCTTGCCGGCCATGCTGTTCACATTGTTCACACACATCATTTTCCCAAAGAACCTGCTCGTCACTGCTCTCCTTCTCCCAGACACACACACACACACACACACACATTCTTTATGTGGGTGAGAAAAATTAAAATGTGTGTGTGTGTGTGTGTGTGGCTAGCTATGTATGCGCGTGTGTATAAATACAAAAGTACAGGGTCTCTGTCTATTACATTCACTTCCTGTGAGAACAGTCCAAACACACACACACACACACACACACACATATGCACACATTCTCTCTCTCACACACACACACACACACACACACACACAACAAAGTGATTAAAATGACAGAAATAACGAAAGTTGTTCCCTGAAATGAGTCAGAGCAACAACATTTTCTGTAGGAGCTAAATATCAGGGTCTGATAAACACCGTACCGGAGCCGTAGAGTAACACACGGGTCTGATAAACACCGTACCGGAGCCGTAGCGTAACACACGGGTCTGATAAACACTGTACCGGAGCCGTAGAGTAACACACGGGTCTGATAAACACCGTACCGGAGCCGTAGAGTAACACACGGGTCTGATAAACACCGTACCGGAGCCGTAGAGTAACACACGTCTCTGATAAACACCGTACCGGAGCCGTAGAGTAACACACGGGTCTGATAAACACCGTACCGGAGCTGTAGAGTAACACACGGGTCTAATAAACACCGTATCGAGTCGGAGAGTAACACACGGGTCTGATAAACACCGTACCGGAGCCGGAGGTAACACACGGTTCGATAAACACCGTACCGAGCCGTAAGTAACAGTAACACGGTCTTGATAAACACCGTAGCGGAGCCGTAGAGTAACACACGGGTCGATAAAACACCGTACCGAGCCGTAGAGTAACACACGGGTCTGATAAACACCGTAGCGGAGCCGTAGAGTAACACACGTCTCTGATAAACACCGTACCGGAGCCGTAGAGTAACACACGGGTCTGATAAACACCGTACCGGAGCCGTAGAGTAACACACGGGTCTGATAAACACCGTAGCGGAGCCGTAGAGTAACACACGTCTGATAAACACCATACCGGAGCCGTAGAGTAACACACGGGTCTGATAAACACCGTACCGGAGCCGTAGAGTAACACACGGGTCTGATAAACACCGTACCGGAGCCGTAGAGTAACACACGGGTCTGATAAACACCGTACCGGAGCCGTAGCGTAACACACGGGTCTGATAAACACCGAAAATAAATGACATAATGACGTAATAACTAGTTAATAACACAGGATTTGATAGTTTATAAACACCTTCACAAAGCTGCAACAGAGACACGAGTGTGTAGTTGTACTACATCATTCTGGTTAAATCATCTCCAGAACACTAACGCATTGCACCTGTAGCTCTCAGACGTTCTGCTGCAGCCCTTTGTGGAGTTTCTCACCCGTCTGTATTCACGTTCTCAGATCAGAGACCGCGTCCTCTATCGGAACACGCGAGTGTCGGGTTTTAATCCGTGTGTGGGGAACAGTTCTGTACTCCAGGATATCTACACATCTGTGTTTGGTGTGTGTCTCAACCTGCTGTGTGTGTCTCTCCTCACTTATTCAAAGCGCTCATCATTACACACGTCTCCGTGTAAAGGCGCACAACCACGACTCACACACCGCTCCAACTCATTTACATAAACAACAATGTTCTAGAATGTATACCCCCCCCAAACTTCTGTTGTTTCCCCTCCCCCTCGCACCATCTGGAGGTCCACGGTTTCAGAACCACAGCCCTAATGAACAAAAAAGGTAATGACAGAGATATAAACCCGTCTCACTGACCAGAGTGGTAGAATACTGACCCTTAGATATAAACCCATCTCACTGACCAGAGTGGTAGAGTACTGCCCCTTAGATATAAACCTGTCTCACTGACCAGAGTGGTAGAGTACTGACCCTTAGATATAAACCCGTCTCACTGACCAGAGTGGTAGAGTACTGCCCCTTAGATATAAACCCGTCTCACTGACCAGAGTGGTAGAGTACTGCCCCTTAGATATAAACCCGTCTCACTGACCAGAGTGGTAGAGTACTGACCCTTAGATATAAACCCGCCTCACTGACCAGAGTGGTAGAGTACTGCCCCTTAGATATAAACCAGTCTTGCTGACCAGAGTGGTAGAGTACTGCCCCTTAGATATAAACCCGTCTCACTGACCAGAGTGGTAGAGTACTGCCCCTTATATATAAACCCGTCTCGCTGACCAGAGTGGTAGAGTACTGCCCCTTAGATATAAACCCGTCTCGCTGACCAGAGTGGTAGAGTATTGCCCCTTAGATATAAACCTGTCTCGCTGACCAGAGTGGTAGAGTACTGACCCTTAGATATAAACCCGTCTCGCTGACCAGAGTGGTAGAGTACTGCCCCTTAGATATAAACCCGCCTCACTGAGCAGAGTGGTAGAGTACTGACCCTTAGATATAAACCCGTCTCACTGACCAGAGTGGTAGAGTACTGCCCCTTAGATATAAACCCGTCTCACTGACCAGAGTGGTAGAGTACTGACCCTTAGATATAAACCCGTATCACTGACCAGAGTGGTAGAGAACTGACCCTTAGATATAAACCCGTCTCACTGACCAGAGTGGTAGAGTACTGACCCTTAGATATAAACCCGTCTCGTTGACCAGAGTGGTAGAGTACTGACCCTTAGATATAAACCCGTCTCGTTGACCAGAGTGGTAGAATACTGCCCCTTAGATATAAACCCGTCTCACTGACCAGAGTGGTAGAGTACTGACCCTTAGATATAAACCCGCGCCTCTCACTGACCAGAGTGGTAGAGTACTGCCCCTTAGATATAAACCAGTCTCGCTGACCAGAGTGGTAGAGTACTGCCCCTTAGATATAAACCCGTCTCACTGACCAGAGTGGTAGAGTACTGCCCCTAGATATAAACCAGCTCGCTGACCAGAGTGGTAGAGTACTGCCCCTTAGATATAAACCCGTCTCGCTGACCAGAGTGGTAGAGTACCCGCCCTTAGATATAAACCAGTCTCGCTGACCAGAGTGTAGAGAACTGCCCTTAGATATAAACCCGTCTCGCTGACCAGAGTGGTAGAGTACCGCCCTTAGATATAAACCCGTATCACTGACCAGAGTGGTAGAGTACAGCCCCTTAGATATAAACCCGTCTCGCTGACCAGAGTGGTAGAGTACTGACCCTTAGATATAAACCAGTCTCGCTGACCAGAGTGGTAGAGTACTGCCCCTTAGATATAAACCCGCCTCACTGAGCAGAGTGGTAGAGTACTGACCCTTAGATATAAACCCGTCTCACTGACCAGAGTGGTAGAGTACTGCCCCTTAGATATAAACCCGTATCACTGACCAGAGTGGTAGAGTACTGACCCTTAGATATAAACCCGTATCACTGACCAGAGTGGTAGAGAACTGACCCTTAGATATAAACCCGTCTCACTGACCAGAGTGGTAGAGTACTGACCCTTAGATATAAACCCGTCTCGTTGACCAGAGTGGTAGAGTACTGACCCTTAGATATAAACCCGTCTCGTTGACCAGAGTGGTAGAGTACTGACCCTTAGATATAAACCCGTCTCGTTGACCAGAGTGGTAGAATACTGCCCCTTAGATATAAACCCGTCTCACTGACCAGAGTGGTAGAGTACTGACCCTTAGATATAAACCCGCCTCACTGACCAGAGTGGTAGAGTACTGCCCCTTAGATATAAACCAGTCTCGCTGACCAGAGTGGTAGAGTACTGCCCCTTAGATATAAACCCGTCTCACTGACCAGAGTGGTAGAGTACTGCCCCTTAGATATAAACCAGTCTCGCTGACCAGAGTGGTAGAGTACTGCCCCTTAGATATAAACCCGTCTCGCTGACCAGAGTGGTAGAGTACTGCCCCTTAGATATAAACCAGTCTCGCTGACCAGAGTGGTAGAGAACTGCCCCTTAGATATAAACCCGTCTCGCTGACCAGAGTGGTAGAGTACTGCCCCTTAGATATAAACCCGTATCACTGACCAGAGTGGTAGAGTACAGCCCCTTAGATATAAACCCGTCTCGCTGACCAGAGTGGTAGAGTACTGACCCTTAGATATAAACCAGTCTCGCTGACCAGAGTGGTAGAGTACTGCCCCTTAGATATAAACCCGTCTCGCTGACCAGAGTGGTAGAGTACTGACCCTTAGATATAAACCATGCCGCCTGACCAGAGTGGTAGAGAACTGCCCCTTAGATATAAACCCGTCTCGCTGACCAGAGTGGTAGAGTACTGCCCCTTAGATATAAACCCGTATCACTGACCAGAGTGGTAGAGTACTGACCCTTAGATATAAACCCGTCTCACTGACCAGAGTGGTAGAGAACTGCCCCTTAGATATAAACCCGTCTCACTGACCAGAGTGGTAGAGTACTGCCCCTTAGATATAAACCCTTCTCACTGACCAGAGTGGTAGAGAACTGCCCCTTAGATATAAACCCGTCTCACTGACCAGAGTGGTAGAGTACTGCCCCTTAGATATAAACCCTTCTCACTGACCAGAGTAGTAGAGTACTGCCCCTTAGATATAAACCCGTCTCGCTGACCAGAGTGGTAGAGTACTGCCCCTTAGATATAAACCCGTCTCGCTGACCAGAGTGGTAGAGTACTGCCCCTTAGATATAAACCCGTCTCGCTGACCAGAGTGGTAGAGTACTGCCCCTTAAATATAAACCCGTCTCACTGAAGAGTGCAGGCACGTACCCTGCTGTATTAGTGTCCAGTACAGCAGTGTGTACAGTGTGTGTGTGCAGTGTGTTGAGTGTGTGTGTGTAGTGTGTGTTGAGTGTGTGTACTGTGAGTGTACAGTGTGTGTTGAGTGTGTGTACTGTGTGAGTGTGTATACAGTGTGTGTTGAGTGTGTGTACTGTGTGTGTACAGTGTGTGTTGAGTGTGTGTACTGTGTGAGTGTGTATACAGTGTGTGTTGAGTGTGTGTACTGTGTGTACAGTGTGTGTGTGTGTGTGTGTGTGTGTGTGTGTGTAGTGTGTGTGTACAGTGTGTGTGTACAGTGTGTGTGTAGTGTGTGTTGAGTGTGAGTGTAGTGTGTGTTGAGTGTGTGTGTGTGTATAGTGTGTGTGTGTGTGTGTACTGTGTGTGTGTAGTGTGTGTTGAGTGTGTGTGTACAGTGTGTGTGTGTACAGTGTGTGTGTAGTGTGTGTTGAGTGTGAGTGTAGTGTGTGTTGATTGTGAGTGTAGTGTGTGTTGAGTGTGTAGTGTGTGTTGAGTGTGCGTGTAGTGTGTACAGTGTGTGTGTAGTGTGTGTTGAGTGTGAGTGTGTAGTGTGTGTTGAGTTGTGTTGTAGGTGTGTGTGTGTGTACAGTGTGTGTAGTGTGTGTTGAGTGTGTGTACTGTGAGTGTACAGTGTGCGTTGAGTGTGTGTACTGTGTGAGTGTGTATACAGTGTGTGTTGAGTGTGTGTACTGTGTGAGTGTGTATACAGTGTGTGTTGAGTGTGTGTACTGTGTGTACAGTGTGTGTTGAGTGTGTGTGTACTGTGTGTACAGTGTGTGTTGAGTGTGTGTGTGTGACAGTTTGTGTAGTGTTACAGTGTGTGTGTGTACAGTGTGTGTGTAGTGTGTGTTGAGTGTGAGTGTAGTGTGTGTTGAGTGTGTGTGTGTACAGTGTGTGTGTAGTGTGTGTGTAGTGTGTGTGTGTGTGTGTATACAGTGTGTTTTTTTTTTTTTTTTTTTATTTTTTTTTTTTTTGTGTAGTGTGTGTGTAGTGTGTGTGTGTGTGTGTGTTTTTACAGTTGTGTGTGTAGTGTGTGTTGAGTGTGAGTGTGTGTAGTGTGTGTTGAGTTGTGTGTACAGTGTGTGTGTAGTGTGTGTTGAGTGTGTGTGTGTGTACAGTGTGTGTGTAGTTAGTGTGTGTGTGTGTACAGTGTTTGTGTGTGCAGTGTGTTATAGTGTGTAGTGTGAGTGTGAGTGTGTGTACAGTGTGTGTGTAGTGTGTGTACAGTGTGTGTGTAGTGTGTGTTGAGTGTGAGTGTGTGTACAGTGTGTGTGTATAGTTGTGTGTTGAGTGTGTATGTGTGTGTGTAGTGTGTGTTGAGTTGTACAGTGTGTGTAGTGTGTTGAGTGTGAGTGTGTGTACAGTGTGTGTAGTGTGTGTTGAGTGTGTGTACAGTGTGTGTAGTGTGTTGAGTGTGAGTGTGTGTACAGTGTGTGTGTAGTGTGTGTGTAGTGTGTGTTGAGTGTGAGTGTGTGTACAGTGTGTGTGTAGTGTGTGTGTAGTGTGTGTGTAGTGTGTGTTGAGTGTGTGTAGTGTGTGTGTAGTGTGTGTACAGTGTGTGTGTGTAGTGTGTGTTAGTGTGTGTGTAGTGTGTGTGTAGTGTGTGTTGAGTGTGTGTTGAGTGTGTGTGTGTACAGTGTGTGTAGTGTGTGTGTTTTTTGTGTGTGTACAGTGTGTGTAGTGTGTGTTGAGTGTGTGTGTGTACAGTGTGTGTGTAGTGTGTGTTGAGTGTGTGTGTGTACAGTGTGTCTGTAGTGTGTGTTGAGTGTGTGTACAGTGTGTGTTGAGTGTGTGTTGAGTGTGAGTGTGTGTACAGTGTGTGTAGTGTGTGTTGAGTGTGTGTAGTGTGTGTTGAGTGTGTGTGCAGTGTGTGTAGTGTGTGTTAGTGTGTAGTGTGGGTGTTGAGTGAGTGTGTGTACAGTGTGTCTGTAGTGTGTGTTGAGTGTGTGTACAGTGTGTGTTGAGTGTGTGTTGAGTTGAGTGTGTGTAGTGTGTGTAGTGTGTGTGTGTAGTGTGTGTTGAGTGTGTGTTGAGTGTGAGTGTGTGTACAGTGTGTGTAGTGTGTGTAGTGTGTGTGTAGTGTGTGTTGAGTGTGAGTGTACAGTATGTACAGTGAGTGTGTGGATTGGGACACAGCCCGGGTCCCACTATGTTCCGCTGCCTGAATTTCTGAGAATCAACTACGTAATTGAGCTGATCTTTAATAACCAGCCAACAGCACAGCTCACACTTACCACTCTCACACGCACACACACACACTCACACGCACACACACTCTCACACGCACACACACTCTCACACGCACACACACTCTCTGTACACACACACACTCTCACATACTCTCTGTACACACAAGCGCACATACTCTCTCTGTACACACACGCACACTCTCTCACACGCACACACACTCTCTGTACACACACGCGCACACTCTCACACGCACACACACTCTCTGTACACACACACACACACACAGACGCGCACACTCTCTCTCACACACACACACACACACTCTCTCTCTGTACAAACACACACACACACTCTCACACTCTCACTCCACCCGCTCACTTGTACATAGCGTGTGAGTGTGTGTGAGAAAGAGAGTGTGTGTGTGTGTGTATGAGAGAGTGTGTGTGTGTGTGTGTGTGTGTGTGTGTGTGTGTGTGTGTGTGTGTGTGTGTGTGTGTGTGTGTGGATTATCGGCAATTACATAATGCGCGTGCGTTCCTCGTCCATTTACAGCAGGACAGTTGATGTGTCCGTGACATAATCTACAAGTTACACAATTCAGTAGAAACCCGGGAGACCCTCCACACACACACACACACACACACACACAGACACATCTACAAAGCACAAGACCCGTTGTGTTCTGACCCACCAGAGCCCACGAACACTTTCCTCCTGCTCCAGCGTTATAACGCGTAATAACGCGCACGCGAACAGCAGTGTTACAGACGGCTGTGTGTCCAGTGTGTGTGTGTGTGTCCAGTGTGTGTGTGTGTGTGTCCAGTGTGTGTGTGTGTGTCCAGTGTGTGTGAGTGTGTCCAGTGTGTGTGTGTGTGAGAGAGTGTTACCTGGCGGCCCCGGTGCGCGCGGCTTTCTCTCTCATCATGAACATGTGCGGGTGACTGCAGAGTCGCGCTCGCGCTCACAGGAAGCAGGCTGAAGCGAGAGAAAAAAAACAGAACACAGAGAAACGAGCGACAACAAGCCACGCGCGGAGAAAAGCCCTCGCTCAGCCACTTCCGGTTAAATAAAAGTCACCCTGCTTCCTCACTGCACACGCGGCTCACTAACCGCCACCCGATGGATCGGTTCATACATCAGCTCGCTATTAATCCGTCAGATCAGACCACATCTAATCTAAATACAACCCAATACAGCAAAAATATACCGAACAATCGCTAATAATCGGAATAAAACCAAACGGAAACAGCTGTTTACATACACTGAAATAACGTGTAATGGGACATAGAGTCAGAACCACAAATCTCACAGAGTACAAACGTTCAAGAATATAAACACTGCGGCTAATGAAAAATAAAGAGATCGGACTAACTAATCAAATCAGATACAGTTTAAATATAAAATAACAATAAGACATATTAATGTAAGTAATTAAGAGTTTATTGAAATGTGCATATATTAAGTTCAAATGCACACACACACATACACACACACACACACACTTCAGTCATTAGAAGAGAAAGAAGAGGACACCGTACTGTACTGTACTGTACTGTTTAACAGTGTTTCCATCCACACTGACCCCTGACCCCTGACCCCAATGTGTGCTGGGTCCCCAGTCCTGCAGCTCTGATCAGCTCCTGGGGTTGGTGTTTTATAAATACACCTGAGAGACAAACAGCACGCTGGGAATAATACAACCTCCAGGAACCCGAGCAGAGGAACCACCACGACCATCACTCACTCGGTGCTGAAGCTCTGGAAGGATGACAGGAGCGTGGAGTTTACACAGCGACACACCGCCACCTGGAGGTCACGCGCTCTACGCCACCAGGTAATCGGTTGGTCACACCAGCTCTGGATTCTGATTAATCAGAAGGTGTTGATTCATTTCCTAGAACAGCAGCTCTGACAGTAGTGCGCTCATCCGTTACTATAGTAACCGCTCATTGGCAGACGTGCCACTAATAATACACACAGCACGGATTTGATCCGGAACGTTACAGTGAAACTCTCACCAGGCGCTTGTTTGGAAAAAAAATAATCAGTGGTTTATTTGCAAATACAATCATTAGACAGAGAAACAGGACAAAAACATTACAGACGCGGAGTGTTCAAACATCTCCCAGGCATTTCTTCTGCACAGATCAAGACTTCGAATCTCAGACACCAGAGAACGTGAAGACTGGATTACTGAAATCGTGAAAGCTCAGTACCGAGTTTCGGGTTCTGTAGTGTCTCAGTCCTGACAGAGAACCACTGTTCTGTCTGTGAACACTTCCCGATCACTATAATCTAGTTCTAATTCACTCTCGAACAGCAGCTCTGACAGCGGCGCAGGTTTATATATCTCACTGCGCTCGTCCTAACACGTTATCGTTTCCATAGCAACACCTCGTCCACAGGGACATGTACGGCGGCTGTTCCGCCGTTTAAAACCCGCTGATGTGGCGAAGCTTTCCTCAAGAAAGGAGACAGTCAGAACGTTTACATGGACAATAAGAATCCAATATTAATCTGATTAAGACGGTACTCTAAGAAACTAGCATGTAAACAGAGATTACTGATGACCTTAATCTGATTAAAGGAATAAAACACGCCGTGTTGTGGCGTTTTAGGAAGATAACTCCAGAAGGGTAACAGTCACTGCAGGTGTTGATTATCTTCCTCAAACGGAAAGTGTTCGATTCCTCCAGGCCGCACTTGGATAAATAAAGAGTGTGAAATGTAGAGGTACATGATGTAGTAGAGTACACAGATATAGATGAGATCATGTATAAACGGCGACTGGTGCGCTCGGTCTCGGCAAAAACACCAGTATCAACGTTTCTCCCAAAATAAAAAAGTGCAACAGGTTGTTTGTTTGTTTGTTTATCGAGTACCGTGTTCTTTATTCTAAATAAAGTTTTTATGTCTCGTAGGACAGACGTTCTGAAACGCAGACAATTCCACTACCATTATATACTTGTATATATATATATATATATATATATATATATATATATAACGAATACATTCTGCTAAAGACCAGCTCCAGCTCGCTAACACATGCTACAGCGCTAAAAACAGATCTTTTATTAATAACACATTAGGAAATAAAACTTTCCACCGCACAATGAAACAAAACTTTTAGCACCCGTGCTGGATGGTTTCTTTCTTAAAAATGGGTGCCAATGGTAACGAACAGGTCTCAGGGGGCGGAGCTAACCGCGCTGGTCATCACTGATTGGTGCAGCACCATATAGCCGATCGTTCAGACGGCGCGGCCATTTTATAAAGGACATTAATCTGTTGAGTGTGGATGTGTTTCTGAGCACTTTGTTACCGTTAGAGTACTGACACTGTAATCATACCGGATCAGACACTGGAGATAAACACTGATAAACCCGACAGAGGCGTTTAACAAATATTAATCTATCACTGATACGTGCACCATACACCATCACATGTTTCAGCAGTTACTTTAAAAACACCTCACTTACAATTTGCTCAATTTAAGACTGAAAGATCTTAATCAGCGATGGTTTCAGTATCGTATGCGGCAGTACTGAAGGTTTAGTATTGTATAAGGTCAGTACTGAAGGTTTTATTATCGTATCGTATACGGTATCGTATCGTATACGTATCAGTACTGAAAGTTTTAGTATCGTATCGTATACGGTCAGTACTGAAGGTTTTAGTATCGTATCGTATACGGTCAGTACTGAAGGTTTTAGTATCGTATACGGTCAGTACTGAAGGTTTTAGTATCGTACCGTATACGGTCGGTACTGAAGGTTTCAGTATCGTATTGTATACGGTCAGTACTGAAAGTTTTAGTATCGTATCGTATACGGTCAGTAGTGAAAGTTTTAGTATCGTATCGTATACGGTGAGTACTGAAGGTTTCAGTATCGTATCGTATACGGTCAGTACTGAAAGTTTTAGTATCGTATCGTATACGGTCAGTACTGAAAGTTTTAGTATCGTATCGTATACGGTCAGTACTGAAAGTTTTAGTATCGTATCGTATACGGTCAGTAGTGAAAGTTTTAGTATCGTATCGTATACGGTGAGTACTGAAGGTTTCAGTATCGTATCGTATACGGTCAGTACTGAAAGTTTTAGTATCGTATCGTATACGGTCAGTAGTGAAAGTTGTAGTATCGTATCGTATACGGTCAGTACTGAAGGTTTCAGTATCGTATCGTATACGTATCAGTACTGAAGGTTTCAGTATCGTATACGGTCAGTACTCAAGGTTTCAGTATCGTATCGTATACGGTCAGTACTGAAAGTTTTAGTATCGTATCGTATACGGTCAGTACTGAAGGTTTCAGTATCGTATCGTATACGGTCAGTACTGAAGGTTTCAGTATCGTATCGTATACGGTCAGTACTGAAGGTTTTAGTATCGTATCGTATACGGTCAGTACTGAAGGTTTTAGTATCGTATCGTATACGGTCAGTACTGAAGGTTTTAGTATCGTATCGTATACGGTCAGTACTGAAGGTTTCAGTATCGTATCGTATACGGTCAGTACTCAAGGTTTTATTATCGTATCGTATACGGTCATTACTGAAGGTTTCAGTATCGTATTGTATACGGTCAGTACTGAAGGTTTTAGTATCGTATACGTATCAGTACTGAAGGTTTTAGTATCGTATACGGTCAGTACTCAAGGTTTTAGTATCGTATCGTATACGGTCATTACTGAAGGTTTCAGTATCGTATTGTATACGGTCAGTACTGAAGGTTTTAGTATCGTATACGTATCAGTACTGAAGGTTTTAGTATCGTATACGGTCAGTACTCAAGGTTTTAGTATCGTATCGTATACGGTCAGTAGTGAAAGTTTTAGTATCGTATCGTATACGGTCAGTAGTGAAAGTTTTAGTATCGTATCGTATACGGTCAGTACTGAAAGTTTTAGTATCGTATCGTATACGGTCAGTACTGAAAGTTTTAGTATCGTATCGTATACGGTCAGTACTGAAAGTTTTAGTATCGTATCGTATACGGTCAGTAGTGAAAGTTTTAGTATATATACGGTCAGTACTGAAGATTTCAGTATCGTATCGTATACGGTCAGTACTCGAGGTTTCAGTATCGTACTGAACCAGCTCTACTTTGAATCCGTAGTGTTGTGGAACTTCCCGACGGTTTAAGCCCCCTACCCCCCCCCCGAAGACTCGTCAGTTCCTGCTTTTTATTTCCAAAGTACGGTGGAAACAAACACAGAGAAATAAAAGGCACTGAAATATAATGGCACGTTTTCCGGAGGTTTCCTCCTCACGTCCTGTTTAAAATCTTACCATCGGCTTCAACACGTAATAAAACTTAAAAATAGTATCAAATGTATTAGTGACCTCTGTATGTATAAAGATTAAACACTGAGTATAAAAGTGTAATAAAACTCCTGGTAACAGAGTCTGATTAGAAGAGGAAGAGGAAGAGGAAGAGGAAGAGGAAGGCAGGTTGGTGAAGCACCGAGACGACGTCGTTAACTCTGTACCCTTAACCGAGAAGACGAGACGTCTGCTGAGACGACACTGACACGTTAGTGATCACATTCAGTAACTTCCTGTCGATCTTTCGGTCTAGACTCTCGTACACGGCGATGTCGCGCTCCTGTTTCTCCGGTTACGTCGTTTCGGCACGTTTTCATTCCAGTCTTATTTGTGAAAAATATGTTTCTATGGTGAATGTGGACATTAATGAGAGTCTCGTTTATTTTGTAAAAATACTACGGTGGAAGTCGGATTAGACACGGAGAGACTCAGGTTAGGATTAGACACAGAGAGACTCACGTTAGGATTAGACACAGAGAGACTGAGTGTATATTTGTTCCGTACACTCAGCTCCTCGTCTCAGCAGACTGCCTCTCTCTCCTCACACCCCCCAACGCATGCTGGTGTTAAAGCTTCACACACTCGGCTGTGCGTCACTCAGGACTCTGCGTTATTGTCTTATTTGCCCCGCCTCTTCCCAAGTAACTGTAGAACGCTGAAATCTGTGACGTCTCGTTGACTCTGATTATCGCCCCGACTCCAACACACTCTCCTGCTACTGACTCTGCAGCCACTCGCGGCGGATCTGAGCCACTTCCTTTCCGTACCAGTCGTGCAGTTTGGAGAAGCAGGTGGTCCCGGGAGACACGCCTACCCCTCCGTGAGCCACACCCACTTCAGGGGGGCTTTTCCTGCGTGGAGGAACGGGTGGAGGACGCGGCTTCGGGCCACACTCGCCCTCCCAGGTCACCCCGTTAGCAGCCGTGGGTTTGTTCCAGGAGACGCTGTTGTCTCGTCCCGGATTTCCGAACTCGTCGGTTCGCGCCGGTTCGTTCCAGGAAATTCCGTTCTCCCTGCCGGTTGGATCAGGATGGAGCGCCGCACTGTCCTCCTCAGCTCCTGCTGCTCCGTCCTCGTGCCTCTTCTGCGCCTCCTCCAGCTGCTTCTCGAGTTCACGCACCACCAGGCGCAGGTACTGGAAGCTAGCGCGCGCTAACGCCTTGGCCCAGTCCTCCATCTCGGCCTGCGTGTCGGCGGCGAGTGTGTGCGTGTGGCACGCGCCGAAGCGTATGGCGAAGGCGAAGTCGACGCGCTCACTCTCGCACAGCTCCACCGTGCAGCCCTCCAGCACCACCAGGCCCACCGGCTCGCGCCTCCCGCGCTCCTCGAACAGGAACAGCAGGTTCGCTTTGAGAACGCACCAGCGCCGGTGGAACGTCCCGCTGCGCTCGCTCTTCTTCATCAGGAAGCCCGATTTATCCGGCGGAACGCCACAGGTGGCGTAGTGCACCACGCTCCGCTCGTTTAGCTTCATCCCCACACTTCACACACACACACACACACACACACACTCGGGCAGCGTCGTCTCTTCACATCACATCACCTACTGACACCGAGGCTCACCATCACAAAGCTCTGTAACACACACACACACACACACACACACAGACACACACACAGACACACACACAGACACACACAGAGTGAGTAAACAGCACGGTGCAGACACTCAGAGGCACAAGTGTGTGTGTGTGTGTGTGTGTGTGTGTGTGTGTGAGTTAAAGATAAATCTGAGCACTGCAGTGGAACACTGACCATCACACATCACAAGGTAGATTTGTCTTACTTCCTGTTCACACACACACACACACACACACACACACACACACACTAAAACTATCTGAACGTATTTACTCATCTGTTTTCAATGTGAATAAACGAACAAAACATTATACAGATAAAACGCGCAACGTGCCATACTCATATATATAAACGACTTGAGAATTCAGGAAATGACGTAATCAGCCGTCAAACGCGTCATTAATTAACATCTGGATCGCTAAGAAACCCAACATCTGTACAGTACTGAAGAAACATTCTCCAGGGTCTCGAGTAAGAATGCTCTTTTCTTTACAAAACACCACCAGAAACAGCCCCGTCCTGCTCTTTGTTGATTTCCGGTGATGAGATGTGAGTAATCTGGATATAAATGAACACAATCAGAGATAAAAGATTTAAAGCGCCGTCAGCGGTTTTGTTGTTGTTACTTTCCCAACCGCATTCCGCCAAACCAGGCTTCCTGCACTGTGATTGGCTAGCAGGTCACACTCTAGTGCAACTGTCCAATCAGTGTGCTCCCAGAGCGAGCTCCTAACCAATCCGATCGCAGGAATAGGCGGGACTTTGGAAAACTGGTAAAAAAAAAAAAAAACTGGAGAAAAAAGCCACGCTAATATATCCTTAACCGAACAGATATGACCAGAATTTACTCAAATTACTTTAAATACTACATTTAGAAGATAGTCGAGTGATAAAGCGCGTGAGAATTCATTAAGCGGGTTAAACATTCAGCTTTGTTTTGGTTCCTCTCACCGAAAACATCCACCGCCGCTCTCTTCAGCCCGCGCGTGCTGCTGTAGGTCCCGCAGCCCGGAGTCACGTGACATGAGTCGACTCTGTGTGAATCGGAATCACCTCCAGGTTCTTCTGCGTTGTTCACGGAGTCGTTCACGATCAAATAGCTTTAATAAGAATTGTTTTGCTGATGCAGTTTTCACACACGAAAATAACATTTTCATTATTATTATTATTATTATTATTATTATTATTATTATTATTATTACTATTATTATAAAATAGCATTCAGCCCCTAATCACTGTACAGTACAGGACATTTTATAATCATGCTTGACTTGAAAATACAAAAAAATGCAGAATATATAGCACCACGTCCACCAGCTTGCCCCTCCCCCTCCACGCCCACTTCCACATCCACATGCACGAGCTCACAGATGGCCATGATTGGTTAGCGTACCTGTGAGTGGATTTGTCTCGGGTTGGCGGTTCGACTCCTGTCTCCGCCCTGTGTGTGCTGAGCTTGTGTGTTTCCCCATGCTTCAGGAGATTCCTCTGGGTACTCTGGTTTTCTCCTTCAGTCCAAAAACATGCATTATAGGATGATTAGCATGGCTAAATTCTCTGTAGGATGGCTAAATTCTCTGTGTTTCCCTAAGTCCTTCATTATGTATAAAATTACGAACGAATTTGAAGCAGTTCTTTTGAGGGACATCTCATGAGAAGACGCTCTGAACAGCAACGCTTTCTAAAGCTCTTCATTCGGTTCCTCAAAAAATGATGTCTTGGTGTTTGCTTATAAAATAAATAGAAGTGTTGCTAAAGGAAGGAGACAGCAATTTTTCCTCCACTTGATGGATAAATAGACCACGATTCTAATTTAATAAGTGACCAGGTCTTACATGAACAAAGGCACTGCGCCACCTGCGAGTCCAGAGAGCTAAAAAACAGAACCAAAAAGCAGACCAGATGAAGAGAATGAACCACCAGCAGACAACACTATTAATAAAAATAATACTAGAATTGTTAATAAACTAGTGGATAGATTTGATATCCAAGGGACAAAAAGAATGGAAGAATTCTCCAGGAACATGGAGGAGAAACTCCAGTGCGGTGGAATGTGGAGGTCATGGTGGACACCGTTCATTGTGTCGGAAAGAAAGAGCAGAGTCGCTCAAGACAAGTCATCATTCATTTTATTAAACGAGAACGTAGAAATGAAATCTGGAAACTTCCAGAAGATTGTGATGTACGAAAACAAGCTGGCGTCCGGTTTGATAAGATTTAACAAAGGAGGACAAAGAGGCGCGCGAGAGCAATGATTTCAAGGACTTTTTGGTTTCATAGGAAATGTTCCAGTATTCCTACAGAAAGTAAAATGTACAGGAACGAGATGCTGCGGACTCTTAAAATGGACACATGAGACAAAATGGCTGGCGCAGAAACAACATTTAGACAGAAATATTGGAAACATGGTGAGCAATACATACAGCACGGTGAGAAAAATCTGACCTTCAGTTAAGACTTCAGTTTCTTACAGCAGGAAATGGGAACGTTTTTAAATATAAAGTGAGAAAATACTCGTTGATCGTGGTCAAAGAATGTGTAAAAAGACAAAGAATTAGAAAGGAAGCAGATAAATGACATGAGTGACGTCATCCTGTAAAAGGACTTGATCATCAGATAAAAGTAAGGAAGAACTGATTAATCTGCCATCGATATGAGATGTACCCAAAATACTACACTCTGTAGATCTTTTAAAGTGACCAGCCCTTTCTCTGGTCAGAGATTAGATGGATGGCTGCGCGGAGAAGGGAGGGGGAGTGGGCGTGGTAGGGAAAGGAAGGAGAGGAAGAGGGGGTGAGCCTTCAGAACACTCAAAAAAAAAAGAAAAGAAAAAGAGATGGATAGTGAGAAAGTTTGCAGATGAGGCAGAGGACTTCTCTCCTCCTGAACCCCAGGGCTAAATAGAGACAGAATCTACACCAGGGGTGCCCAATACGTCGATCACGATCAACCGGTCGATCACACAGGAAGTGCAGGTAGATCGCCATTCAAAAAAATAAATAAATAGATGTTAACGTCGACGTACAGGGCAGCCAGTCTGAGATCTCGTCTTTTCTCTCACAACACGTGTGTGATCAAACGCACCAGCGAGCAAAATCGCGTGGAGAGGACATTTTTCAGTCTTTTAAAGACTTCATTGCCAAAACCCAGCTCCCAGTGTACAAACCGATTACAGTTACCACGGACGCTGCATCTGTACAGTAAGGTACTGACCATAAATATACTGAATTGTAGTGTGCCATAAGGGCTCATGTAGTTATACAAGGTACATGACCATATATAGTGTGTGTATATATATATATTTGAAGTATACTCAGTATGTGTTTATATATATTTCGCATTTTTAGTGTAGGTAGATCTCTTTAACTGGTCATGTGAAAAGTAGCTCGCAAGTCAAAAAAGTCTGGGCACCCCTGCCCTACACCCTGTCTATTTGAACCATTAGCCCCTGGCGTGACTATGGAGGAAAACATAAAACCGGAGGCAGCGTGGATAAAGATAAAAGGCTCGAGCTTTTCACGAGAAAAAGGCGAAAGGCTCTTCCCTTCAACAAGGACTCTCATTATATAGTTTCAGCCCGTGTAACGTTTAATTAGCTCCAAAGTTAAGTAAACTGTCATGGTTAGACAATTAGAGGGAGAGACAAGGAGACAGACAAGGTGAGTGACAGACAAGGAGAGGGAGAGACAAGGTCAGTGAGACAAGGTGAGTGAGACAAGGTGAGGGTCAAGATCATTATCGAATAATGGGAAATATTCATCTAACATGTTCTCTACATTCTCCTTCATCAAATAGATTTTATTTCAACAGGAGTTGTTCCACACCAGGAACCAAATGAAGAGTTTATTTGGCCCAGGTGAAAATCCCTGCCTTCTACAACAGTAGTGTGAAGAGATGAAGAACACGTTTATTTACTGCACTGGACTAAAACATGCACAGATCCAATCAAATAAATCTGATCTTCTCCAGGCTCTTCTTCATGGCTCACCGAGTTCTCAGCAGTCCAACATCTTTCATTTGGAGAACTGACTTAATGATCCAGCTTTACCTCCGCCGGTCAGGAAGCGCTGACACTGGAGACTCCTTCCGTGCGTGTTAAACAAACCTCTCCTGACAGACGCCTTCAGGAAATGTACTCTGAAATTAGAAAGCTACAACGATGACAAATCAGAGCATGACACTATGGTGGAGTCAGATTGGATATTTAATGAAAACGAAGAAAACAGGAGCAGAGAAACACGGTGCTGCGAACATGTCCTCCTTCACCCCCGTATATATTACACACATCTGTTCTGCTTATGTACACGCCACATCCATACACACTCCCTTTATAACAGAGATCACACACTCACACACACACTCACACACACACTCACACGTAGTGGCAGGAAGTGGAGAAACGCCCAACACACTAAAGACTGAAAACGGAGACAGAATGAAGGAGACGTGGTGCACACAGGAACAGTTTCTGAAAACTAAATATAATAATATTCGTGACGAGAGAAGGCAGATGTGCTGCTCAGAGGAATTCAGCATCGTGTACACGTCTTCTGCAGAGTCATGTGCCTTTAGCCAACAGCGAGAGCGCTCAGGTCTCGGGTACTTGTCTTCGAGTCCTCTTTCTCCGGTTTGGGTTCACATGTGCCTTACGCAGCGTCCTAGAGATCTATCAGAGCTGACCGGGATGTTCAGGAGCTTCGGACAAGGCTCCTTACCCATAATGCACTGCTGGAGGTGCTTGTGGTGTGCTGTAAAGTTGTCAGAGTTAAAGTCTTTAATATCAGATACAGTACACAGGGAAAGTTTTGGCACCCGCAACCTACGAGACAAATGCAATACTGCAGAATGGGTGAAGAAGAGATTCTCTCTCTCTCTCTCTCTCTCTCTCTCTCTCTCTAGCTATGACAGTAGTTCTGCTCACTCAGAAGAACCTTTGGAACATTCACATACAGTCAACTATAAAAACAAAAAATAAACGATCCACATTATAGTCAGGATTCATTCATAACTCCAGTGTGGGGAGGGAGACACACACACACACACACACACACACACACACACACACACACACACACAGAGGCAGTAGTGCTGAGCGATGGGGACCACAGAGCTGACACACACACACACACACACACACACACACACACACACACACCTCCAGTTGGTTCCTTAAAGGAACATTTCAGCCAAAATGAACCGTACACAGTTTGGTCTGATCAGCCAGAAGATGGCGCTTGTGGCTAATGTAGCTAATAAGTACTGGAAGCCTACAGTCGGCGGTTTAGCCCTGTCCAAACCGCAGGTCTAAATCATCAGACGCTCACACTGGAACAGCTTAATCGGAGTAATAAAACACACTTGTGTACACTTCACTCTGGGCTGAACGGTGTCTTTAAGGCCATGAGCGTACAGTAGGCTCAGAGACACAACGTATCACGAGGACAGGAAAAGAAAACAACTATTAAAAAAAATTAAACACACACAAAACATCTCAAGTGTCTATGGACTGGAGCCACACCCTGGAGTCCCAACAGGCCTCTTCTTCACTCTCTGATACTAAATTATGATTAGCACAGAACCACAGTAACAGTGCTCCAGAACCGAAGTCCAGAAAAGTGTCTCGAAATGACATCGTCGTCTCCGATTCTCTCTTCCACCACCGCTACGCATCAAAGCCGTCCAGTTTCTAGTTCTTCTCAGGGGAATGAGTGCGGGCTCACACTCGGAGTTGATTGGTTGTGTCGGGCTCACACTCGGAGCTGATTGGTTGGGTCGGGCTCACACTCGGAGCTGATTGGTTGGGTCGGGCTCACACTCGGAGCTGATTGGTCGGGTCGGGCTCACACTCGGAGCTGATTGGTCGGGTCGGGCTCACACTCGGAGCTGATTGGTCGGGTCGGGCTCACACTTAGAGTTGATTGGTTGAAGCGTATGTCAGTCAAGAGCGGGGAGAGTGGAGTCGTAAAGCCTGGTGCAGGCTGTTGAAGGACAAGCGGTCTCTGATGTCACGCATCCAGCAACGCATCATCAGCTCATACAGAGGGGCGGGGCACAACGGGGGAGGGGATAGGTAGATCTGAGAGAGCGAGAGAGAGAGAGAGAGAGAGATAGAGATGCTCATAAAAGACTAGTATTATTTGTTTTTGTGTTTGACTTGCAGGTGTGTGTGTGTGTGTGTGTGTGTGTGTGTGTACCTGTCTCCCCTGGTTCCTGAAGAACTCTCCGCTGTTCTCGATGACCTGCTCGTCCGTCAGTAGACTGTAGGGCTGCTCCGTACACAGGGTGAAGATTTCCCACAGAGTCACACCAAACGCCCACACGTCACTCGCTGTAGTGAACTTACCCTGCGCGTGCACACACACACACACACACACACACACACAATGCTACTAAGTGTACTCCTGTCACCATGGGGTACATCTGGTTCCCAGAAAGCGGTAAAACACACACACACACGCGTACCAGCAGGATGCTCTCCCAGGCCATCCAGCGTATAGGCAGCACGGCTCGGCCCTGGATTCTGTAGTAGTCGCTGCTGTACAGGTTCCTGCTCATGCCGAAGTCTGAGATCTTGATGGTGAGCTGTCGGTC
>CM022773.1:22586688-22636688 GCA_012411365.1 Ameiurus melas
TTGTAATTGGAATACAAGCGCTCCAAAAAGAAACTGTTACCGTAGAGCCCTGTGATGAATGAATTCTTTATCTCCTCACCTTCATGGAGGTGAAGTTCCTCTGCCTGTCAAACTGAAACTCCATCTCGATGTAGCCGGGTCCGAGAGAGTCGTTCCTCCAGCCCACGTAGTCGTAACCAGGCCACGGCATGTGTGGACGCATCTGAGAGAAGTCATCCAGACCGATCAAACCGTCCGTCAGCTGACCCAGACCACCCAGCACCCTCCTACACGCAGAGAGAGAGAGAGAGAGAGAGAGAGAGACACAGAGAGAGAGAGAGAGAGAGAGAGAGAGAGAGAGAGAGAGAGAGAGAGAGAGAGACAGAGAGAGAGAGAGAGAGAGAGAGAGAGAGAGAGAGAGAGACAGAGAGAGAGAGAGAGAGAGAGAGAGAGGAAAGAGAGAGAGACAGACACAGAGAGAGAGAGAGAGAGAGAGAGAGAGAGAGAGAGAGAGACAGACACAAAGAGAGAGAGAGAGAGAGAGAGAGAGACAGACACAGAGAGAGAGACAGACACAGAGAGAGAGAGAGAGAGAGAGAGTGAGAGTGAGAGAGAGACAGACACAAAGAGAGAGAGAGTGAGAGAGAGAGACAGACACAGAGAGAGAGAGAGAGAGAGAGACAGACACAGAGAGAGAGAGAGGGAGAGGGAGAGAGAGAGAGAGAGACAGACACAGAGAGAGAGAGAGAGAGAGTGAAAGAGAGAGAGACAGACACAGAGAGAGAGAGAGAGAGAGAGAGAGAGAGAAGAGAGAGACACACAGAGAGAGAGAGAGAGAGAGTGAGAGAGACAAAGAGAGAGAGAGAGAGAGAGAGAGAGAGAGACAGACACAGAGAGAGAGAGAGAGAGTGAAAGAGAGAGAGACAGACAGAGAGAGAGAGACAGAGAGAGAGAGAGAGAGAGAGAGACAGACACACAGAGAGAGAGAGAGAGAGAGAGAGAGAGAGAGAGAGAGAGAGAAGGGAAACACTCAGCTGCAGTGATGAGAGATCGGTGTTTCCTTTAGCTCAGCTACATTGTTCTAGAAATAAAGCCGAGGGTAGAAAGCAGGAAGTGCCCCACCACACACACATGAACATGGCCGAGTTACACTACCCTATCCTACCTACCCTACCCTGAACTCTGATGCTGTACCTGCGCTCCTGAACTCCGTCGTAGGTGGAGTCGTTCAGGGGGGTGATGGGATACCCAGGAGCCATCATGGTGTGGCCCTCAGGAGCGATGTACGCCGTTAACCCGTCTGAAGAAAGACACAGACCCGAGGAGAGAAGAACAGAACCTGTGTTACTGTGACATTGCCGTGTGTGTGTGTGTGTGTGTGTGAGAGAATGTGTGTGTGTGTGTGTGTGTGTGAGAGAGAGTGTGTACCTTGCCAGGGGCAGCCGAACAGCTCGATGCGCATGCAGACGGTGTGCACGACGTCGGTGACGGGGATGAGGCGGAGGAAGCGTGTGATGATGGGTGGGTGGAGGTCCTTCCCCACCGACGCGTACGTGTTCACATTCGCCATGACAACCTGCGCACGGCACAGCGCACACGATGTCAATCAAACGCGCTCATTAGAATATCAGGCCACATCCTTTGGGAGACTGTTCCCCCGACATGTATACAAAAATAAAGCGTACTCCTCACCTCTTTTGTGTTTAATACTTCAGGTGCAGTACTGAATAAACATTTTGAACACCTACTAATCTATTTATCGGGAATGGGAACACACACCCGAGCCAGGTGAGGGAGAACTGACAGTAACGATCATCCCGGTGATGTGTGTTTATTATGATGTTTAAATGAGATGTAGTGAGTAAACCCCCGCGTCTCTGCACCTCGTTGCCGAAGCGGTTCCTCCAGGAGATCCAGCGATGGCCGTCTCGGCTGTAGGTGAGCCGGTACTTGCGGGCGAACTCGTTGCCGGAGCTGCGGGCGTATCGGCCCTGCGTGGCCACCACCGTGACAAAGGTGAGCTGACGGAGGTCCAGCTGCAGGTACTGGACATCGGACGGCTGCAGCTGCCCGGCAGGACACCAGGCGCCGTCGCCCTCCTCCCTGTTCAGCCTGAGAGAGAGACAGATTGAGAGTGAGACAGAGAGTGAATAGGGGATGGCAGCAGTATGACCGTGTGTGAAAGGCGAGTGTTCTTCGTACCTGGCGTACTGCGGCCCGGTCGTCTCATACCATTGGCTGGAGGCTGTGATGTCGTCATTTTTTATTCTGCCATCCTCCATGCCAAGAGGGTAGCGACACAGTGCTGAGGTCATAGAGGTCAAAAGGTCACACAAGAGGTCAATTGGACACAGATTTTGTGTGTGTGTGTGTGTGAAATCTTACCTGGGTCTATCTGAGCATTGGCTTTAGGATGTAGGACCAACAGCAAGAACAGTAACATGGTGAGGCATCAGAGTCTCCCAATGCAGAACACACACTACATCTCTGCTCAGAGAGAGACAGAGAGAGAGAGACAGAGAGAGAGAGAGAGAGAGACACAGAGAGTCACCAACCACTTCACAATCTTTCCACACTAATAAAATCACATGGACGAGTTTTCTCCTTCAAGAACCGAAGGACGGAAGGAAGTGGAGACGTCAGGAAAATCAGCGGACTCTCACATCATATGAAAGAAGATGAAGCTCAACATGTTCCCCAGTGTTCCCCACACAATACGGAGTCCTGTGGAGGACTGAGGATTTCATCTGAGGTTTGATCACGAACACGTTTTGAGGAACGTTAATTGTAACTGTTATTGGAAAATAATCCACTTCAGCGGTGATTATTTTACTACAACAGCACACACACACACACAGTGTTTTATTCCTCACTTAGCGCCTTTGTTCGAGTGTCCATTCACACCGGTGTTATTACTCTTGGCGATGGACGCCGTTTATACGAGTCACGCCAAATACAGCACTGCTGAAGTGAACTGAGAGAGAGAGAGAGGGCGAGAGAAGAGGGGTTATTAATCTCCTACAGCTGTGTCAAGTTCATGTTGTTGGGTTTCCAATCACATGACACCAAACACATCGACACTAACAGTACCCGGAGACGAGGGACGGGCCGAGTGGAGCGCGAAATCCGATCGTGATGGTAAGCAAACAGGAAGAGAGGAGGATCCTGAACGGAGCGAGATAAACAAACAGTACACTACACGGCAAACAGCAAGACAACGGCGTTCACTGCAGTCCGTGCCAATAAAGCTGTTTTTGAATTTAAGAGACAGGAGGAGGAGGAGGTTTATGTAATGTTTGGCTCCAGTCGGGGGCTGTGTTGAGATTCCAGCTCTATTGCTCATCTCTCTGAACTAAACTCCCACGTGGCCTCCAGAATCTAAACCACGCTCCCGATCTCACAAACAACGCTAACGTGATGTCTTCTACGCGTTATATAATAATCTCTCCATTCAGGATTTCTGCTCTGGAGCAGTTCTCTCTCGGGATGTGAGGAGACATCAGAACATCGTGCAGGTTTCCCATTTACGTCAGGAACATCTGGACGTTTCTCCTCAAGTCAGACTTCGTTCGGCTCCCTGTCCACCGTCCCTCACGTCAGACCCAACCCCGGCTTCTAACCTGCAAAACACTGAACTGTGTGACTGGAGGAAGGGCAACAAGGGCGCTTTCAAAATACCAACCAGTTCAGCTAAGTGCTATACTAAACGCAGATCTGCTTGAGATAGTCATCTCTCTCTCTCTCACACACACACACACACACACACACACACACACACACACACTCTCACACGCACAAGCCTAGCACTTAAAGCACTCATAAGACCCAAATTCCAGCCAGCAGGGAGGGAGTCTTAATACATGTAGGAACTTGTCATCTACATACACACACACACACACACACACACACACACAACTCCCTCTGTGCAGAAATGTAACTTATCCCAACATTTGCTCTGAGGGTCCAGAGGAGTTAATACACACAAATCTGATTTCGCAATGCACACACACACCAGAGAAAGACAGAGAGAGACAAAAGAAAGATAGTCAGAGAGAGTGAGACAGATGGAGAAAAGATGAAAGATAAAGAGAGAGAGACAGAGAGGGAGAAAGGGAGACAAGAGAGATGAGAGACAGACAGATACAGGGGGAGAGAGACAGAGAGAAAGAGATGAGAGAGACGGATACCCTGGGAGAAAGACAGAGAGAGTGCAAAAGAGACAGAGACAGACAGATACAGAGGGGGAGAGACAGAGAGGGAGAAAGGGAGACAGACAGATACAGAGGGGGAGAGACAGAGAGGGAGAAAGGGAGACAGAGAGATGAGAGACAGACAGATACAGAGGGAGAGAGACAGTGAGAAAGAGATGAGAGACAGACAGATACAGAGGGAGAGAGACAGAGAGGGAGAAAGGGAGACAGAGAGAGAGACAGACACGTACAGAGGGAGAGAGAGAGACAGAAATAAGTCGAGGACATGAGAAAAGAGGACGTACGTACACACACCTGACGTGTGTATTTAACATCGTTCACGTGCACTGGTTAATTCAAATAACTCAGTACAGCTCTAACCCGAGTCCTCCGGCTTCACAACATCTTCACAATGCATCATGGGAGTTACTCACGGGAGTCCTGCCGGCCGGTCCACACACCACACCGCGGGGTTTTGGGAAGGATCATGAACATACCGGGTTTGATTAACTGGAAGGTGAAAGTCAGCCGAGGACAGGCGCACACAGGACGTGGAGCAGAGCAGGACAGACACTGTCCAGGAATCTTCTCAGGTACGATCACGCCCATCAGGGACGAGTTTCCCCAAACCACTGCACACACCCCTCAGAAACACCACGGACCAGCGGCTGAGCAAGCATCACATCAAACACACTCATTCTCTCTCTCTTTTCCAGCTAAACCAAGGTTTCAGGGAACATGATGGTCATAACATCCCAGGAAGAAACCTGTAAAGAATGAAATTGCCCTACAACGCATTCTGAAACTCCAGCACATATTTCCAGGATTTCAGAACCGCAGCCTTTGAGCAATCACAGTGAAGCAAAAGAATCAATCACCGAGTACCAGAAACACTGGACGCAGGGCCACGTCACACCTCGCCTCGCCGACCCCAGTGTTCTCACTCGGAAAGCTCTCTGGACAACATCCTGACACACGGTGTTGGTTATGTCAGCGTTAGAGGTGGGGCGATACGATAAATATAAATCATACACACGATACGCGTCATGATATCTCGGCTGTTTCTAATCACAGTTTAGAACTTCTACTTCGACGCCAGAATCGAAATAATACAATAATAAGGGATGGAAATCTGCCATGTCAGTCCCCTGCTGGAGCAGCCCCCATCACCCTCGTGACCATCCGTAAGGTCATAAAGACGACTAGGTTCTACATCGTCTCGTCCTACCGATGTTTGTTCACGACTGGTCTCTGGTTCATCAGCTCACCTGAGCACGGGTCCACCACCTTCTCAACACTATAGCTCCCTGAGAAGCAATGTAACCTGAGATCGGCGAGTTTGTTTTAACCAAAGAACATCAGGAGAACACGACGGGCACCTGCTGCAGATGTCACAGATTCCAGACCGGCATGACCGAGAATAATCTCCGCCCCACACCTGCATATACGAGCGTGCCGTCGAGCTGAGAACGCTTCACGTGACCTCCGAACCCTGGAGGAAGCTCGGGTTCAGAGTGGCATGCATGAAGAACCTCCATGGATCGTCAGTGATCCGTACCTAGCCCTGTGTCTGTGTCCCGTCTCCAGTCAACAGACACGCACGCTTAGAACGCGCTCAGAGGTGAAAACACGCAGTACGAGTTCCCCAGATCGTGTCACATCTGTCCACTTCCTCACTACCAAACACGGTGATGTCACCAACTACCCTCCACATGACTGGTGACGTCACCAACTACCCTCCACATGACTTCACCAACTACCCTCCACATGACAGGTGACATCACCAACTACCCTCCACATGACATCACCAACTACCCTCCACATGACTGGTGTCGTCACCAACTACCCTCCACATGACTGGTGTCGTCACCAACTACCCTCCACATGACTGGTGTCGTCACCAACTACCCTCCACATGACTGGTGACGTCACCAACTACCCTCCACATGACTGGTGACGTCACCAACTACCCTCCACATGACTGGTGACGTCACCAACTACCCTCCACATGACTGGTGACGTCACCAACTACCCTCCACATGACTGGTGACACCACTAACTACCCTCCACATGATGTCACCAACTACCCTCCACATGACATCTCTAACTACCCTCCACATGACGTCACCAACTACCCTCCACATGACGTCACCAACTACCCTCCACATGACTGGCGACGTCACCAACTACCCTCCACATGACTGGTGACGTCACCAACTACCCTCCACATGACTGGTGACACCACTAACTACCCTCCACATGACGTCACCAAATACCCTCCACATGACATCTCTAACTACCCTCCAATGACGTCACCAACTACCTTCCTCCACATGACCATACTACCTCCACGTGACGTCACCAACTACCCTCCACATGACGTCACCAACTACCCTCCACATGACGTCACCATACTACCTCCTACATGACTGGTGTACCCCCCCCCCCCCCCCCCCCCCCCCCCCCCACTATCTATCCTCCACCTTATTTGATTTGACGTCACTAACTAACCCTCCACATAACGTCACCGACTGCGGAAAGAGCTTGTTGGCCATCCCGATGGTCGATATGGATAGACACATCCCTATGATCGTGTACTCCTTAGCAGAGCTCGGTGATGTTCCTGGGCCATTAGCAGGTTCTAAAACATCTACATTTACTTCACAGAAAATGCAGTACCTGAGAAAGGGGCGGGGCTAACGTGAGGAGAACTCCATCAGAAACCGAGCTTCTCGGACGTGGAGGAGCAGGTAAGACAAGGTTTCACCACATAAACATCTCGATATAAAGATAGAGAACTATGAGGAGCCGGATGGAACTTCACGTTTAGTGAAGAGGCCCGACAGCGCCCACGCCGCCGCTACGCTACCTGCCTCCTCAGAGGTCCCGTGCGTGCCAACAGCTCAAAGAGTTGAGCATGAAGTAGTGTCGGGTTAGCATGAAGCTAACTACATCATCATCATCATCATCTCCTACATCTCCTACACTCTCAGCCCAGAAACACGCTCCTGGCCCGGGCAACCGAGCAGGACACGCTGAGGATCCAGGTTCGTTCTGTTGAAACTCCGCGGGCATGATTCCACACAGGAAGTGGGGAAGTGGTGAAGTTAGATGAAGTGGTGAAGTTAGATGAAGTTAGTGAGACGAAGTTATGAAGTGGTGAAGTTAGATGAAGTGGTGAAGTTAGATGAAGTTAGTGAGACGAAGTTATGAAGTGGTGAAGTTAGATGAAGTTTGGTGAAGTTAGATGAAGTGGTGAAGTTAGATGAAGTTTGGTGAAGTGGTGAAGTTAGATGAAGTTTGGTGAAGTGGTGAAGTTAGATGAAGTTAGTGAGATGAAGTGGTGAAGTTTGGTGAAGTTAGATGAAGTTAGTGAGATGAAGTTAGATGAAGTGGTGAAGTTAGATGAAGTGGTGAAGTTAGATGAAGTTAGAGGGAGAAAGGGAGACAGAGAGAGACAGACACATACAGAGGGAGAGAGAGACAGAAATAAGTCGAGGACATGAGAAAAGAGGACGTACGTACACACACCTGACGTGTGTATTTAACATCGTTCACGTGCACTGGTTAATTCAAATAACTCAGTACAGCTCTAACCCGAGTCCTCCGGCTTCACAACGTCTTCACAATGCATCATGGGAGATACTCACGGGAGTCCTGCCGGCCGGTCCACACACCACACCGCGGGGTTTTGGGAAGGATCATGAACATACCGGGTTTGATTAACTGGAAGGTGAAAGTCAGCCGAGGACAGGCACACACAGGATGTGGAGCAGAGCAGGACAGACACTGTCCAGGAATCTTCTCAGGTACGATCACGCCCATCAGGGACGAGTTTCCCCAAACCACTGCACACACCCCTCAGAAACACCACGGACCAGCGGCTGAGCAAGCATCACATCAAACACACTCATTCTCTCTCTCTTTTCCAGCTAAACCAAGGCTTCAGGGAACATGATGGTCATAACATCCCAGGAAGAAACCTGTAAAGAATGAAATTGCCCTACAACGCATTCTGAAACTCCAGCACATATTTCCAGGATTTCAGAACCGCAGCCTTTGAGCAATCACAGTGAAGCAAAAGAATCAATCACCGAGTACCAGAAACACTGGACGCAGGGCCACGTCACACCTCGCCTCGCCGACCCCAGTGTTCTCACTCGGAAAGCTCTCTGGACAACATCCTGACACACGGTGTTGGTTATGTCAGCGTTAGAGGTGGGGCGATACGATAAATATAAATCATACACACGATACGCGTCATGATATCTCGGCTGTTTCTAATCACAGTTTAGAACTTCTACTTCGACGCCAGAATCGAAATAATACAATAATAAGGGATGGAAATCTGCCATGTCAGTCCCCTGCTGGAGCAGCCCCCATCACCCTCGTGACCATCCGTAAGGTCATAAAGACGACTAGGTTCTACATCGTCTCGTCCTACCGATGTTTGTTCACGACTGGTCTCTGGTTCATCAGCTCACCTGAGCACGGGTCCACCACCTTCTCAACACTATAGCTCCCTGAGAAGCAATGTAACCTGAGATCGGCGAGTTTGTTTTAACCAAAGAACATCAGGAGAACACGACGTGTTCACGAAGTGGTGAAGTTGGATGAAGTTAGATGAAGTGGTGAAGTTTGGTGAAGTGGTGAAGTTAGATGAAGTTAGATGAAGTGGTGAAGTCAGATGAAGTTTGGTGAAGTCAGATGAAGTTTGGTGAAGTCAGATGAAGTTTGGTGAAGTCAGATGAAGTTTGGTGAAGTCAGATGAAGTGGTGAAGTTAGATGAAGTTTGGTGAATTTAGATGAAGTTATATGAAGTTTGGTGAAGTTAGATGAAGAGGTGAAGTTAGATGAAGTTAGATGAAGTTAGGTGAAGTTAGATGAAGTGGTGAAGTTTGGTGAAGTTAGATGAAGTGGTGAAGTTTGGTGAAGTCAGATGAAGTTTGGTGAAGTCAGATGAAGTTTGGTGAAGTCAGATGAAGTTTGGTGAAGTCAGATGAAGTTTGGTGAAGTCAGATGAAGTTAGATGAAGTGGTGAAGTTTGGTGAAGTGGTGAAGTTAGATGAAGTTTGGTGAATTTAGATGAAGTTATATGAAGTTTGGTGAAGTTAGATGAAGTGGTGAAGTTAGATGAAGTTAGATGAAGTTTGGTGAAGTTAGATGAAGTTAGGTGAAGTGGTGAAGTTTGGTGAAGTGGTGAAGTTTGGTGAAGTTAGATGAAGTGGTGAAGTTTGGTGAAGTCAGATGAAGTGGTGAACTTAGATGAAGTTAGATGAAGTGGTGAAGTTTGGTGAAGTTAGATGAAGTTTGGTGAATTTAGATGAAGTTATATGAAGTTTGGTGAAGTTAGATGAAGTGGTGAAGTTAGATGAAGTGGTGAAGTTAGATGAAGTTTGGTGAAGTTAGATGAAGTGGTGAAGTTAGATGAAGTTAGGTGAAGTTTGGTGAAGTTAGGTGAAGTTTGGTGAAGTTAGGTGAAGTTAGATGAAGTTTGGTGAAGTTAGATGAAGTGGTGAAGTTAGATGAAGTTAGGTGAAGTTTGGTGAAGTTAGGTGAAGTTTGGTGAAGTTAGATGAAGTTTGGTGAAGTTAGATGAAGTTTGGTGAAGTTAGGTGAAGTTAGATGAAGTTAGGTGAAGCTAGATGAAGTGGTGAAGTTAGATGAAGTGGTGAAGTTAGATGAAGTTAGATGAAGTGGTGAAGTTAGATGAAGTTAGATGAAGTGGTGAAGTTAGATGAAGTGGTGAAGTTAGATGAAGTGGTGAAGTTAGATGAAGTTAGGTGAAGCTAGATGAAGTGGTGAAGTTAGATGAAGTTTGGTGAAGTTAGATGAAGTTTGGTGAAGTTAGATGAAGTGGTGAAGTCAGATGAAGTTAGGTGAAGTCAGATGAAGTTAGGTGAAGTCAGATGAAGTGGTGAAGTTAGATGAAGTTAGATGAAGTGGTGAAGTTAGATGAAGTTAGGTGAAGCTAGATGAAGTGGTGAAGTTAGATGAAGTTTGGTGAAGTTAGATGAAGTTTGGTGAAGTTAGATGAAGTGGTGAAGTTAGATGAAGTGGTGAAGTCAGATGAAGTTAGGTGAAGTCAGATGAAGTGGTGAAGTTAGATGAAGTTAGATGAAGTTAGATGAAGTGGTGAAGTTAGATGAAGTTAGATGAAGTTAGGTGAAGCTAGATGAAGTGGTGAAGTTAGATGAAGTTTGGTGAAGTTAGATGAAGTTTGGTGAAGTTAGATGAAGTGGTGAAGTCAGATGAAGTCAGATGAAGTGGTGAAGTCAGATGAAGTTAGGTGAAGTTAGATGAAGTGGTGAAGTTAGATGAAGTTAGATGAAGTTAGATGAAGTTAGATGAAGTTAGATGAAGTGGTGAAGTTAGATGAAGTTAGATGAAGTTAGGTGAAGCTAGATGAAGTGGTGAAGTTAGATGAAGTTTGGTGAAGCTAGATGAAGTGGTGAAGTTAGATGAAGTTTGGTGAAGTTAGATGAAGTGGTGAAGTCAGATGAAGTGGTGAAGTCAGATGAAGTTAGGTGAAGTTAGATGAAGTGGTGAAGTTAGATGAAGTTAGATGAAGTTAGATGAAGTTAGGTGAAGTTAGATGAAGTTTGGTGAAGTTAGATGAAGTTAGATGAAGTTTGGTGAAGTTAGATGAAGTTTGGTGAAGTTAGATGAAGTTTGGTGAAGTTAGATGAAGTTAGATGAAGTTAGATGAAGTTAGATGAAGTGGTGAAGTTAGATGAAGTTAGATGAAGTTAGATGAAGTTAGATGAAGTGGTGAAGTTAGATGAAGTTAGATGAAGTGGTGAAGTTAGATGAAGTTAGGTGAAGTTAGATGAAGTTTGGTGAAGTTAGATGAAGTGGTGAAGTCAGATGAAGTGGTGAAGTCAGATGAAGTTAGGTGAAGTTAGATGAAGTGGTGAAGTTAGATGAAGTTAGATGAAGTTAGATGAAGTTAGATGAAGTTAGATGAAGTTTGGTGAAGTTAGATGAAGTTTGGTGAAGTTAGATGAAGTTAGATGAAGTTTGGTGAAGTTAGATGAAGTTTGGTGAAGTTAGATGAAGTTAGATGAAGTTAGATGAAGTTTGGTGAAGTTAGATGAAGTTTGGTGAAGTTAGATGAAGTTTGGTGAAGTTAGATGAAGTTAGATGAAGTTTGGTGAAGTTAGATGAAGTTAGATGAAGTTTGGTGAAGTTAGATGAAGTTTGGTGAAGTTAGATGAAGTTAGATGAAGTTTGGTGAAGTTAGATGAAGTTAGATGAAGTTTGGTGAAGTTAGATGAAGTTTGGTGAAGTTAGATGAAGTTTGGTGAAGTTAGATGAAGTTTGGTGAAGTCAGATGAAGTTAGATGAAGTTTGGTGAAGTTAGATGAAGTTAGATGAAGTGGTGAAGTTAGATGAAGTTTGGTGAAGTCAGATGAAGTTAGATGAAGTTTGGTGAAGTTAGATGAAGTTAGATGAAGTTAGATGAAGTTTGGTGAAGTTAGATGAAGTTTGGTGAAGTTAGATGAAGTTAGATGAAGTTTGGTGAAGTTAGATGAAGTGGTGAAGTTAGATGAAGTTTGGTGAAGTCAGATGAAGTTAGATGAAGTTTGGTGAAGTTAGATGAAGTGGTGAAGTTAGATGAAGTTTGGTGAAGTCAGATGAAGTTAGATGAAGTTTGGTGAAGTTAGATGAAGTTAGATGAAGTTAGATGAAGTTTGGTGAAGTTAGATGAAGTTAGATGAAGTTTGGTGAAGTTAGATGAAGTTTGGTGAAGTTAGATGAAGTGGTGAAGTTTGGTGAAGTTAGATGAAGTTTGGTGAAGTTAGATGAAGTTTGGTGAAGTTAGATGAAGTTTGGTGAAGTTAGATGAAGTTTGGTGAAGTTAGATGAAGTCAGATGAAGTTTGGTGAAGTTAGTGAGATGAAGTGATCTGTGTGATGATCAGGCCTGGTGACCGTCTCCGAGGTTCCTCACCACACACACGCGCGCACACACGCGCGCACACACACACACACACACACACACACACACACACACGCGCGCCGTAACACAGCCCTTTAGCTTAGCCTCATTATTCTTTTGTTCCGCTGCTCATGACAGGCGCGTGCGGAGGACAGAAAGCTTTTATCCGACTTTATCTGATCTGATCTGATCTGAGTCCAATCACTCCAATCCATACTGAGAAACACTTCCACCAAAGGCCACCATAATAATAATAATAACAATAACAACAATAATACAGTCCACATCGGCGGAAGACCCGTGTGCTGTCCCATAAACATCATAAATATCAAATCCGTCCATTTACCTGCTCCTCCAGTCCCGGCTTCCCCACACACAGTCCCGAGTACCGCACTACCGCACCCGCGTCTCTCCACAACCACCGAACCCGTGCTCCGTGCTCTCTTCTGCTCTCTTCTGCTCTCTTCTCCTCTCGCCGAATTACAAAGCACACGGAAGGGAAAAAAGGACAAAGTGGAGTAGGATTTTTTTTCACATCACATCCCACTTCCGGCTGCTTGAGGAGGGGAGACCGGGGACGAGTGCAGGAACTCCGGCTGTGTCCCAAACCGCCCTGGTCTACTAAACCCAAGTGGAGACCAGGAACGAGTGCAGGAACTCCGGCTGTGTCCCAAACCGCCCTGGTCTACTCAACCCGAGGGGAGCCCGGGGATTAGTCCGTGGAGATGAACATCTCCCTCCCACTCTGAAAGCTTCTGATCAGTGTGTGAAATCCTCCTCTCACACTCATCTGTTCTCCTGTAATAACACCGGAAATAAAACTGCAACTTCTAGAGATGTTACTTTTATAGATTCCATCTGAAATCCTTCAAAGAAACACAATACCATATATATATATATGAATGTTGTGTTACCATCAGAAAACCATTACCATTATTGGTCCTTAATGGTATCCACTAGACATAACATACCAGCCATAGAAGGCAACATCTTCCCATTAGAGACCCACAGGGACCATTACAGTTTCCATTCAAACCACTACAATTCCCATTATAACCACTGAAACCATTACAAATTCTATGAGGTGTGTCTATGGGGGGTTTCAGCAGGAGTTTCAGAAACAGCACTGACTTCATCCCTATTCAGACCGGATTCATTTCCATTCAATTCAGTTTTATTTGTAGAGCGCTTTTTACAATAGACATTGTCTCAAAGCAGCTTTACAGAAATATCAACACCAATATTAAAGGTGTGAATTAATCCCAACTGAGCAAGCCACTGAGTGGCGACGGTGGTGAGGAAAACCTCCCTAAAGATGTTATGAGGAAGAAACCTTGAGAGGAACCCGACTCAGAAAGGAACCCGTCCTCATCTGGGTAACAACAGATGTGAAAAAGTTCATTATGTTTTCTATGTAGTATGTATGGCCTTAGGAGCAGCCGTAGTCCCAGCAGTCTGGAATTGAAGAAGATGAGAGCGCCATCCAGAGGTAGGACAGGTCCGGAGAACAGAGAGGATCAGGATCTCTATTGCCATAAAATGGTGTGTGGATCAGCAGAAGGAGAAATTCCT
The DNA here is from genome assembly GCA_012411365.1 of Ameiurus melas. Lineage (NCBI taxonomy): Eukaryota > Metazoa > Chordata > Actinopteri > Siluriformes > Ictaluridae > Ameiurus > Ameiurus melas. The sequence continues at coordinate 22,600,371 of CM022773.1, forward strand.
TTTGCACGTGAAGGCACGTGTAACTATTTTAGTCACGTCCGTATCTGTCATGTCTGGAATTAGTTGTGGGCCGTGCTTGCACACGTCTGAGAAGATTACTCTGTATTTTCACTTCTATAGAACCTGCAGTAGAAATAATTCCAGGTAATACAGTATATATCCTGTCTGACCGGACACGTTGGTCAATAGAGCGTTATATCCTGTATGAAAAGTTGAAACCGATGAATCCCAACTACAAGAGAGTGAAAGTTGGTGGAGAGGTTGGTGCTCCAGTTGAAATGTTATTGCAGACAGATCAATAAAAGAAGATGCTCTATGATCAATTTAATTGCAACTCTTATTTTTATAATGCCTGGTATGAGTAATAAAACTCACCAGGGACGTGCTGTTACGTGAAAATCATCCACCCTGCTGCTATGCATTGTGCCAAACCACACCACCCTTTTGTGGATTATTTTCCTGCAACAGTGAAAGGTTTATTGATGTGATTTCATTCCACACTCACGCCTACAAACTCATCCACCACACACACACACACCTTGCAGTAGACAGATTTGACCAACAGGGGTCAGCAAATCCTTAAAATCCGGCAGGCTGCAGTAGCGTCTACACACCACCAGGGTTTCACCGAGCATTTCTTCACATTCCTGGTACACTGTCGAGCATGAAGAAAACAATCAGACCTGTAGTGTTGTTCATCTTTAGATTCCCGAATAAGACTAATTACAAACAAATGTCCACAGAGCAGTGTGCTATCACATTACTATAGAATGGTCTGGGATGTAGTAAAGGCCACCGAATGCTGAAGATTCATACACACTATTTCCCATGCAGTTTTGGGAAAGCAGACACATGCAATTCAGGACACAGCCTTTAAGGCTGTAAGAATTTCTGGCATGGCATAAAGGCGATGATGCAAGTCGCGATAAGACAGATGCTTTTACCCTGGCACAGTACACTCTGAAATCTGAGAAGAGGAAAAAGATTTACTGTGGAGAAAAACACCAGTAGATAATATCCTTCACGTAACACGGTGGCTTTAATGAAAGGGGCCTTTGACTAGAACCCGGATGTTATTGCAAGACTTGACGGAACTTGTGTTCAAACTTGTTAAGAATAAAGTTCCTCTGAAAACTCTTGCACATTTTCCCTGATGGGAAGAAGCAGGAAGCGGCAAGGTGAAGAAAGTCTGGACTCAAAATGTTTTTCTACACCAACGGGTTATAGATTATTCAGAACTCAAACACCATGAGATCTTCCATAAACATCATCCTTCCATCCATCCATCCATCCATCCATCCATCCATCCATCCATCCATTCCTTTATTCCTTTATCTATTCATCCATTCCTTTATTCATTTATCCATCCATCCATTCTTTCATCCATCCATATCTTTATTCCTTTATCCGTCCATTCCTTTATTCCTTTATCCATCCATCCATTCTTTTATCCATCCATATCCTTATTCCTTTATCCATCCATTCCTTCTTTTATTCATCCATTCCTTTATTCATTTATCCATCCATCCATTCTTTCATCCATCCATATCTTTATTCCTTTATCCATCCATCCATTATTTCATCCATCCATTCCTTTATTTCTTTATCCATCCATTCCTTTATTCCTGTATCAATCCATTCCTTTATTCCTTTATCCATCCATTCCTTTATTCCTTTATCCATCCATCCATCCATCCATTCTTTTATTCATCCATTCCTTTATTCCTTTATCCATGCATCCATTCTTTTATCCATACATATCTTTATTCCTGTATCCATCCATTCCTTTATTCCCATATCCATCCAGTCCTTTATTCCTTTATCCATCCGTCCATCCATCCACTTTTATCCGTCCATTCCGTTATTCCTTTATCCATCCATATCTTTATTAATTTATCCGTCCATTCCTTTATTCCTTAATCTATCCATTCCTTTATTCCTTTATCCATCCATCTATTCTTTTATCTTTCCATATCTTTATTCCTGTATCCATCCACTCCTTTATAACTTTATCCATCCATCCATTCTTTTGTTCATTCATTCTTACATTCATCCATCCAAAAGGTTTAGCATGTAGCATAGCACTGCATGAATAATGTTGTGTGTGTGTGTGTGTTGTGTGTGTGTGTGTGTGTGTGTGTGTGTGTGATCCATGAAAATTTCCAGCTATTTGATATGTAGTGATTGTCATATTTCCTCTTCTTACACATATACAAACACACTGACTAATTAAAGGTCAACACGAGAGTGCTAGTGAATCAGCTGTGTTTGTGTGTGTGTGTGTGTGTTGTGTGTGTGTGTGTGTGTGTGTGTGTGTGTGTGTATGTGTGTGTGTGTGTGTGAGTGTGCAGCTCTGAATCAGAAAGAGCAGAAAATTCCTGCAGTTGAAATCTGAGTGACGTCACTGAGGAACTGCTGGAAGATGATTCTTATTCTTTACACTCACTCATGGCTCAGAGATCAGCGCAGCCAAATGACCTTCAAGACTCACGAGAGGTCAGTGTACACAGAGAGTCTGCACAAAACATCCCATAATTCTGTGTAAATATTCACGTTCAGTAAATTCATTCTATTCTAGAACCTTTAAGGGTTCTTCAGCTCGTTCCTAAGCAGCGTTTTTACATTCTGTAGTGTATAGAAAGTTCTGCACTTATTTGTGAAATAACCATTTCTTTCTTTCTTCCTTCCTTTCGAGTGAACCCTCCAGTTTGGATGGAATTAAAAGATCTAATGATGGACATTTGTGATATTTCATGAAATAAAAAGATCGTGTGAAACTCCACCAAGAACATCTTTCCACTATACACTCTTAGGAAAATAAAACTTCAATCTAGAACCTCCAAAGGTTCTTCAGCTTTTTAGTTGGTTCTTAGAGGTTTTATGCAGAACCCATATCCGGAAGTGGAACTCCTTAGTGGAAGCAAAGAACTCTACAGCGTCTTTTTGTATTAAGGGGAAGTTTTTGCGTTCTGCGAGTTGTCATTTTAAAGATCATGTGATCTTTGGCTAAACCATCAGAGAGAGAAAAACCACAAACACACACACACACACACACACACACACACTTCCTGTGTGGGCTTTTGGGGGAGCATGCAGTGCTGATGAAAGCGGAAAACTACAGATGAGGAGAAAGCAGAAGGATGTGATTTATTTGTGGAAAAATACAGAACTACACCAGAATCGAGGGGTTTGACATGATTTCACTCAGGAAGTAGATGATGACAGGCAGGAGTTTAATTTCCAACATTGCGTATCACGGTAAACGTTTAGTTATTAACTTATAACGAGCCTTTTACACCATCAGCTCCTCGTGGCTTGTGATCGTAGCGTTTTCCGTGACGCTAATAATCATTTGATGAAGTGGAGATGCTATCACATTCGAATTACGAATGCTACAGAATGCTATCTCGTGGGTTTTAGATTAATAATCAGTTCAGGGTCGACAACATAGAGTCATCAGTCATACAGTCAATCTGGAGAGATATCTGCTGGAGCTCCGCCCTCCTGCCCCTATGATGTAACGCCTCTGATCGGTAATGAGATGTGTCGATTCAATCAGTGTTCTGTGAGTGAAATCTCTCTCGATGGAGTGGGAAAGGATGTGCGGTTCTTTACAGCGACGCTGATGCTGACGCTGAGAAGTATGGTGGTGGGAGCATCACGATATGGAGCGTTACACGTCATCGACACATGAATGGATCGATGTACAAGGACACATTAGAGGAGAATTGAAACGAAATCTGGGCCTTGCATGGCCGAGGCGGTCTCCTGACTCGAATCCCAGTCAACATTTACGAGAGATTGACATTCCTTAGGGAATGAAGCTGAACATGAGAGCGGTGTGTGTTGTTGATAAGTCACTGAGGCGATGTTAGAGGAGATGTCAACTTTTGACCGTAGAATTAAACAGAACTGCTGAATCAGTTACTTAATTATACATTCGTACGTTGCTTAACCATGCTAAAGTGTGTGTGTGTGTGTGTGTGTGTGTGTGTGTGTGTGTGAAAGTAAAGGAAGTGATTTCACTTCCACTCCTGCCCTTCTCTTTTGTAAGAGATAAGATTGGGTGCTTGTACCATAGCCGAAACTCAGGGTGTGTGTGTGTGTGTGTGTGTGTGTGTGTATTGTAATCAAAAGAATGATGTTGGCACTCAATGGAAGAGAAGAAGACATGGAGCTGAGCGCTTTCTAAAGGATTGTTCTGGACAAGAGAACTCACACACGTCACTTCATTCCTTCCGGCGTTTAAACACGCGTCACCTGTCGTCACGTCGCCTTGGTGACCACGACCCTGATGACCAACCCTACACCGGCATGGGCTTCCATACTGTTAATCATGTTCGTGTACGCAGAGGAAACACTGCTGTGGTATAAAATGGCGATTTCGGGATATCCGTGCATGCTGAATACCGAGAGCCGAGTAACATGGCATCGCACCGGTCTCTCACTACCACACTACCCGCTCGGGTGTGGCTGTGTCTGAAGGTAGAGGTGGAAGAGCGGGTTGTCCAGTAATCGTCGGGTTGGCGGTTCAAGTCCTGGCCCACGTGTCTCTACATGCCCAAATGTTCTCGGGCAAGACACAAACCAATTTGCTCCTGATGGTAAGCTAGCGCTGAATGTGTAAATGAGAACCCGAGTAGAATACAGTTGCAATCAAAAGTATTCACCCCCTCCCCCCCCTTGTAAATCAGGTTTATTATCAAAATGTACAGACTTGCAGCAGTTTGTGATGAACAGATCAAACAAAAGCACTCGAAATAGTTCAACACAATGAATGCTTCAAGTGTTTCCCTTGAATTCTACTGAACATGAAACTTATAATAACTTCACCAGTCTCAAAATTATTCACCCCCTTCACGACGAGCGTCTTTAGTACTTCGTAGAGCTCCTTTTGCTGTTATGACCTGCTGTAAACGAGATACAGAGCTTCTGCAGCGCTCCTGAGGAATCTTCTCCCGTTCCTCATGAGCAGTGGCCTCCAGGTCAGTAATAGTCTTGGGTTTGCGTGCTGCGGCGGCCTTCTTCAAATCCCACCGGAGATTTTCTATGGTGTTCAGGTCACGTGACTGTGATGACCCCGTGAAGTGCAGACCATTTACACAGGCCCAGTTACTGGGTGTGCAGCCAGTCTTTTAAAATATTTAATTAGTATAAAAACAATTATGTATAATTATATATTATATTAATTATAATAAAAAAATAATCATAATAATGAAAACAATCCTCAACCAAACTGTTTTATCACAAGTGTGTTATTCTCCTGTCTTCGCACCCTGACCCTGGAGTAATAACCGGAGCGAGTCGGTTTCGGCAGGAAGTGCAGGTTTTCTACTGTAAAAACTCCCAGCATGCCTCACTGCCACTATATAAACACCTGTAACAACTGTAACACTGTACACTGTCTCTTATCTCGTGTAAACTTCCGCCATCACGCCTTGGGGAATTTATTATGTACTTATTTATAACTATTGATGGTGAAGGACAGGTAGGTGAAGGACACATGGATAAGGACGATGGAGTTCGGATTTGAAAGACATTTTCCACTTTAACAGATTTATGGAGTTTTATGGCTTTAAACTCTGGGAGTATTTTTTCCTTTAAGGTACAAGTGTGTGTCACAGCAGAGTAACCTGACTGAAAATCTCTGTAGAATCTATTACATGGTGCGTGTGTGTGTGTGTGTGTGTGTGGTGTTGCATGTACAGGAGTGCATGCCACTACAGGCCTGACACACCTCATCTGGAAGGGCATTCCCATTTTTTTCCTTTCCTGTCTCTCTCACTCTCTTTCTCCCTCCTGTTATGTGAAACCAGGCAGATCCGGCGAGCTCTGGTGCAAGATTACTCACACTCTGGGAATGTGTGTGTGTGTGTGTGTGTGTGTGTGTGTCTGAAAGAGAAGGCAATTACAGTGACTGAGGCTGCGTGCATTGAGGAGCAGGAGGAGTTGATCTGTAAACTTTACTTCCCAAGTGTGTGTGTGTGTGTGTGTGTGTGTGTGTGTGTGTGTAATAGGAAGTGTAACTGGGAGATTCCAGCCTGAGTGTTGGTTAAAAGCCACTTTTTCTGACCGGACACACACTTACACAACACAAACGATGTAATATCCCGGAGGAAGTGGGCTGGGTAAAGCCCATCACACTGTGGGAGGGGGGAGGGGCGTAGAAAACGCTGTGCTGTGATGATGTAGCAGATTCGACACACTCTGTAACACTATGGTGAACCGAGTAAAACAGAGGATTCCTCCTCACACTGTACGAGATGCCAATAAACTTTACTCTGAATTCTGTAACAGTCTGTGTGATCACGTGTGCCTCCATGCCATATTACACCATGAAGATCCGCTGATGATAGACCTGTGATTGAAAGATGACTAGGTTCTGCTCGCGTCATCAATCGGAGTGATCAGCACGTGCAGAAACACACACGTTCTTCACGGTGAGCTCGAGGTATTAAAGACAGATTTTCTGACACCGTCTTTGTCCTAAATCTCGAAAGGCTAGACCGAAAACACTCAAACACGCTCAGGATTCGGTGAATAAATACAGAATGTACTGAAATTCTGAGATGTGCAGGAAACACACATCTTCACGTTCAGTTTCTGTCCAAAAAACCTTGAATCCTGAGGCGGGAACGATCAGAATCTACTTACAAACTACAACAGTTTTCTTTCAAACCATGTCGCTAGCATTAGCATAAATAAGCAACATTGCGGAATGGTATTAGCTACAAAGCTAGCTATAGGCTAATGGTTTAACCCAAAGCAAAGCTAACTATCACATATTGTTAAAAAGCTAGGTAAATTCACGTCAAATGCTTATCTTCACACAAAGCTAGCTAGCTAACTGTGGTGAAATCTTTTAACCCCACATTAGCTAGCTAATTTTGGTCATTTCTGTAAGGACTCGTGTCCTGTAGCTAGCCATTTATTATTAAGAGTTGGACTTACAGTGACATCAAAACTTTTAAATAAACCACGAGACTCGATTCCGTGTGCGCTGTTGTAGTCTGTGGGTAAAAAGTCCGGCTAATCGCCACATCACTGAATCACGCTGAGGATTTCACTGATAATGTCTGTTATCACAGGACCGGTGATTACTTCATCACTGACATTCAGGAAGTTACTCTGCTGAAAAAAACAACAACAAAACAAACAATAGAAACCATCAGAGAAATTCTAATGGTTTCCAGTACAAACACCATTACAAACCATCAGCGTATTATTAAAACCATTATTGCTCTTTAATGGAACCCACTAGACGTAACATGCCACCAATAGAAGACAACTAATTACCAATCGAGGTCCACAGGGACCATTACAGTTTCCATTAAAACCAATACAATTCCCGCTATGACCGTTAAAACCATTACAGACTCTGTGAGGTGTTTCTATTGTTCAATTTCAGCAACAGCACATCACTTCAACTGAGATTTTTATCACCTCTATGCAAATATGGAGGTAAAACGATCAATCCAGATAACTGTCTCCGTACAGTCAGCATGCTCTAGCGTTAGTTCGCTTTACAAGCGATATAGTTATAACCTAGCGACTTCCGTTTCTCATCAGATGTTGGACAGGCCACGCCCACAAGAGACAAATGACTTTTTGGCTGCTAACGTGAACGTAGTGAAACACACCCGGTTTCCTGTCCCACATCCTGGTCCTCAGGCGATGATCTTCTCTGTAAGAGGATCAGACTTTTAAAACCGGACAGTACTGTAACAAACCCATTAGATGACAATGTAGCAATATCAGAGCAATGTTTAGAGTGTTTCTCTCCACATATAGAGACCGAACTAGCTACATTAATCTCTTCAGCCACTTCATCAACCTGTATACTAGATCCTGTACCTACATGTTTCTTTAAACAGATTTGTCCAGGAGTAATTAAGTCACTTTTAAATATAGTAAATTCTTCCCTAACCACTGGCTATGTCCCTAAATCTCTTAAATTAGCAGTTATTAAACCCTTGATTAAAAAACCTGACCTTGACCTGTCTCAATTGTCCAGCTATAGACCAATATCGAATCTCCCCTTCATCTCTAAGATTTTAGAAAAGGTTGTACAAAGCAGTTATGCTCGTACTTGGATAGGAACAACATTTATGAAATGTATCAGTCAGGATTTAGACCTCATCATAGCACAGAGACAGCGTTAGTTAGCTGCTTTGAGACAATGTCTATTGTAAAAAGCGCTATACAAATAAAACTGAACTGAACTGAACTGAACTTCTGTGTCTGTGTGAGAAGTGCGGAGCCATTTCGAACACAGCCGAGATGTATTCTCATCATAATAAACTACACATCATGGAACTTTTCTGCAAAGATAGGTCCTGTGTGATTGCTGTGTCGCTTCCTAAATTAGCTCGGTGATGAACAGAGGGGTCAGAATGGAGGTCTGAGTCAGAAAGAAATCCAACAGAAATACATCTGATAGAGTCTCGGATTAAACAGCAGGACAAAAAGTTTGAAATATGGATGTATCTTAATGTTCCTGTGTAGTCCTGCAAGTAGAAACCTGTTTACAGCTAAAAGCCCCAGGATTGGTTTTTTAATCTGAGAGATGACATGTTTGTGCCTGTATGAGTGTTGTGTGTGTGTGTGTGTGTGTGTGTGTGTGTGTTTCATTGCATTCTGGTATTATTCAGTGATGAAAAAAAAGCTAAGGGAAACACAAGTATGAAAACTTCACATGTTTATTTTACGCAGAAAAATAAATAGGACATTAAATATTCATGACATAAATAACAGAATAAATAAGTACATGAGTGAGCATGGACCAGCGTTTCTTCATCAAACAACTGGTTCAGAGTGTTGCTCACAGAGACGGTGATCATCATCATCATCATCATCATCATCACACGGGTCTGTAGTCCTGTCCTACACAGTACCCGATTTTCATCATTATTATTTTACAATAAATATATAAAGTTACACTTCAAGTTCAAGTTTAGTCCATCAAAAGTGTTTAAAGTGTCTCGGTCAGTTCCTGTCTCGCATCTCTGCACAGGAAAAGTGCTGATTGAACCTCTTCATTCGACTCAGTAACTCGGTTCTTCAGTGATGAATTACTTCATGAACAATGCAGGTGTTAATGCAGATGTGCACAGAACAGTCCAGCTGAGGTGAACACCTTCTGTCTGTCTTCCTCAGCCTGCTGTCTCTCTGTCCCTGAGGGCAGTGAGAGCCTCCATCAGTGCTTGATGGATGGATGGATGTTCACTGCTCGCAGCCCAGTGTGTGGAGAACAGCGGGATACAGGAGCGCCACCACGTAGGGGTTCTTCCTCTGCTGCCGGTGGTGCTGCCGGTGTTCCTGTACGTCTGTCTCCTCCGCCTCGCACGTCGTGTTCATCCACGGCCCAGAGTCTTTGGAGCAGCTGGTCAAGCGCATGGCGCGCTCCTCGGCCGAGCGGAAGTGCATGAAGAGCGGAGAGGACGCAGACGCATCATCGACCGGCAGGTCACCGGACAGCGCGTCTGAGAGCGCGACCGGTTCCGTGATGTCGAGCTCGTCGTCGTGCTCGGTGTAAATCTGCGCCAGCAGCACCAGGCACAGCGCCAGCAGCCAGCGCTTGGCGGGGCTCTTCTCGGCCGGAGGCAGGTATTTGCGCACTTTGGCGGGGTACATGACCCGCATCACTCTGCGGCGCTGCGGCTGCCTCGGGGCGCTGAAGTGCTGGACCGGGATCCGGTCGAAGGTGAACACTTCGGGCTCGGTGCTGCGCGCCACCGGTCTGTACGTGCTGTGGCTCGGGTAGGTGAAGCTCACGGACGTGGATCTGGTGTACATGTCGTGCTCGGGGTGTGTCGCTCTGCTCGGTACGTGTCTAGGAGCACTGGTTCTCGGTGTTTGACTCGAGCTGCGCGCAACGGAATTTATCAGACAAAAGTCAAGCCACGCCCCGCGCTCATCGGGCACGCCCCCCATTCCACGAGTTCAGATTTCTTAAGGCGGAAAGTCCGTGGCTGAGATTTTATGTGGAAGTGAAATTTCATTCATCAGAAATAGTAAATCATCCGATCAGACCTTTCGACACGAATCAGACCTTACTCAGCTGGGTGTTAGAGACCCACTGTAGGCTTCGGATGTACTCCGGATGTGGGCTCTGTTACCTGAGAAGGTGCATGTGGGGTTTATTATTACGAGATCATTAAATTTAATCATTAAATGAACAGATCTTCTAGAGTAACACTTTAAAAAGGTATGCCAGTGGTCCTTACAGTCCACTTTACACACACACACACACACACACTGTACCAAATATACACCATTAGTGATACCACATGAGCAACAAGGAACCGTTAACGTCATTATCTTTATTTCTGAGAGAGTTCTATATAACCATGACATCCTCACACAGCCAGAAACACACTAGATTTCATCACACTAACTACGAGTCTTGTATTAGTCACATTGCAGCATCACAGCATGCTAGGAAGCTGGGGTCAGAGTGCAGGGTCAGTCATGATACAGCATGGAGCTCAAGGGCACGACTGGGGCTGGAACCCCCAACCTTCTGACCAGTGACCCACAGCCTTAACCATCAACCACCGCTGCCTACATTACACTACACCACACACTACATTATACTAACTTACACTACATACTTAACACTACACTTGTTACAGAACGAGACTTGGACAGGAAGGAAGACTTTATTTGATACTTAAGCAGAGGACATGGGACGGAAACACTAATTGAACTAAGGCCTGAACACCCATTAAACTAAGACATGAACCCTCCTTAAACTATGGTAGGAAACACTCCTCTAACTTAGGCATGACATGAACACACAACTTGCTTGGCTTGGTGTTGCTTTGCTGCAACTCTTTAGCGTTGTCTCTGTTAGGCCCGTCCCCATTCTGGAGGGTGGATTCAGGTGAAGTTCAGGTTAATGCCGTCCGACGTGCGCTGCAACACGAGGGGTTTAAATAACTAGTCAACACTCTCTTAATTGCTGACAGCCGGCAACACTTCACGTGCAGGCTCTGAAGCCGCTCGTGCACGTTGTCGCCTCAGCGCCCTCTGCTGGCGCGATCGTGACAACATTACACTACACTACATTACACTACACTACATTACACTACACTACATTACACCACACTACACTATACTACACTACATTTTACATTACACTACACTACACTACACCACATACTTTACACTATACTACACTAATTTACACTACATTACACTACTTTACACTACACTACACTACACCACATACTTTACACTATACTACACTAATTTACACTACATTACACTAATTTACACTACACTACACCAAATACTTTACACTATACTACACTAATTTACACTACATTACACTAATTTACACTACACTACACCAAATACTTTACACTATACTACACTAATTTACACTACATTACACTAATTTACACTACATTACACTACTTTACACTACACTACACCACATACTTTACACTATACTACACTATTTTACACTACATTGCACTACTTTACACTACACTACACCAAATACTTTACACTATACTACACTAATTTACACTACATTACACTACACCACATACTTTACACTATACTACACTAATTTACACTACTTTACACTACACTACACTACACCACATACTTTACACTATACTACACTAATTTACACTACATTACACTACATTACACTACACCACATACTTTACACTATACTACACTAATTTACACTACATTACACTACTTTACACTACACTACACCAAATACTTTACACTATACTACACTAATTTACACTACATTACACTACACTACACCACATACTTTACACTATACTACACTAATTTACACTACATTACACTAATTTACACTACACTACACCAAATACTTTACACTACACTACACTAATTTACACTACATTACACTACTTTACACTACACTACACCACATACTTTACACTATACTACACTAATTTACACTACATTACACTACTTTACACTACACCACATACTTTACACTATACTACACTAATTTACACTACACTACACTACACCACATACTTTACACTATACTACACTAATTTACACTACATTACACTACATTACACTACACTACACCACATACTTTACACTATACTACACTAATTTACACTACATTACACTACTTTACACTACACTACACTACACCACATACTTTACACTATACTACACTAATTTACACTACATTACACTACTTTACACTACACTACACCAAATACTTTACACTATACTACACTAATTTATACTACATTACACTACTTTACACTACACTACACCACATACTTTACACTATACTACACTAATTTACACTACATTACACTACTTTACACTACACTACACCAAATACTTTACACTATACTACACTAATTTACACTACATTACACTACATTACACTACTTTACACTACACTACACCACATACTTTACACTATACTACACTATTTTACACTACATTACACTACTTTACACTACACTACACCAAATACTTTACACTATACTACACTAATTTACACTACATTACACTACATTACACTACACCACATACTTTACACTATACTACACTAATTTACACTACATTACACTACATTACACTACACCACATACTTTACACTATACTACACTAATTTACACTACATTACACTACTTTACACTACACTACACCAAATACTTTACACTATACTACACTAATTTACACTACATTACACTACACTACACCACATACTTTACACTATACTACACTAATTTACACTACATTACACTAATTTACACTACACTACACCAAATACTTTACACTATACTACACTAATTTACACTACATTACACTACTTTACACTACACTACACCACATACTTTACACTATACTACACTAATTTACACTACATTACACTACTTTACACTACACCACATACTTTACACTATACTACACTACACCACATACTTTACACTATACTACACTAATTTACACTACATTAATTACATTACATTACACTACTTTACACTACACCACATACTTTACACTATACTACACTAATTTACACTACACTACACTACACCACATACTTTACACTATACTACACTAATTTACACTACATTAATTACATTACATTACATTACACTACTTTACACTACACCACATACTTTACACTATACTACACTAATTTACACTACATTACACTACTTTACACTACACTACACTACACCACATACTTTACACTATACTACACTATTTTACACTACATTACACTGCTTTACACTACACTACACCAAATACTTTACACTATACTACACTAATTTACACTACATTACACTAATTTACACTACACTACACCAAATACTTTACACTATACTACACTAATTTACACTACATTACACTACTTTACACTACACTACACCACATACTTTACACTATACTACACTAATTTACACTACATTACACTACTTTACACTACACCACATACTTTACACTATACTACACTAATTTACACTACACTACACTACACCACATACTTTACACTATACTACACTAATTTACACTACATTAATTACATTACATTACATTACACTACTTTACACTACACCACATACTTTACACTATACTACACTAATTTACACTACACTACACTACACCACATACTTTACACTATACTACACTAATTTACACTACATTAATTACATTACATTACATTACACTACTTTACACTACACCACATACTTTACACTATACTACACTAATTTACACTACATTACACTACTTTACACTACACTACACTACACCACATACTTTACACTATACTACACTATTTTACACTACATTACACTACACTGCACTACACTACACTACACCACATACTTTACACTATACTACACTAATTTACACTACATTACACTACTTTACACTACACTACACCACATACTTTACACTATACTACACTAATTTACACTACATTACACTACTTTACACTACACTACACCAAATACTTTACACTATACTACACTAATTTACACTACATTACACTACATTACACTACACCACATACTTTACACTATACTACACTAATTTACACTACATTACACTACACTACACCACATACTTTACACTATACTACACTAATTTACACTACATTACACTAATTTACACTACACTACACCAAATACTTTACACTATACTACACTAATTTACACTACATTACACTAATTTACACTACATTACACTACTTTACACTACACTACACCACATACTTTACACTATACTACACTAATTTACACTACATTACACTAATTTACACTACACTACACCAAATACTTTACACTATACTACACTAATTTACACTACATTACACTAATTTACACTACATTACACTACTTTACACTACACTACACCAAATACTTTACACTATACTACACTAATTTACACTACATTACACTACATTACACTACACCACATACTTTACACTATACTACACTAATTTACACTACATTACACTACTTTACACTACACTACACCACATACTTTACACTATACTACACTAATTTACACTACATTACACTACTTTACACTACACTACACCACATACTTTACACTATACTACACTAATTTACACTACATTACACTACTTTACACTACACTACACCAAATACTTTACACTATACGACACTAATTTACACTACATTACACTACTTTACACTACACTACACCAAATACTTTACACTATACTACACTAATTTACACTACATTACACTAATTTACACTACACTACACCACATACTTTACACTATACTACACTAATTTACACTACATTACACTACTTTACACTACACTACACTACACCACATACTTTACACTATACTACACTAATTTACACTACATTACACTACACTAGATTCCACTACACTACACTACTTTACACTACACTTCACTACTGTACACTACACTACACTTCACTACTTTACACCACACTACTTTACACCACACTACTTTACACTACACTACACTACACTA
Source organism: Ameiurus melas (assembly GCA_012411365.1). Taxonomy (NCBI): domain Eukaryota; kingdom Metazoa; phylum Chordata; class Actinopteri; order Siluriformes; family Ictaluridae; genus Ameiurus; species Ameiurus melas. The sequence goes on from CM022773.1 coordinate 22,615,377, forward strand.
CACTACACTACACGGCACTACACTTCTTTACACTACACTACACTCCTTTACACCACACTACTTTACACTACACTACACTACACTACACTACACTACACGGCACTACAGTTCTTTACACTACACTACACTCCTTTACACCACACTACTTTACACTATACTACACTACACTACACTACACTACACGGCACTACACTCCATTACACTACACTACACTACACTACACGGCACTACAGTTCTTTACACTACACTACACTCCTTTACACTACACTACTTTACACTACACTACACTACACTACACTACACTCCATTACACTACACTACACTCCTTTACACTACACTACACTTCACTACTTTACACTACACTACATTACACTACACTACACTACACTACACGGCACTACACTCCATTACACTACACTACACTCCTTTACACTACACTACACTTCACTACTTTACACTACACCACACTACTTTACACGACACTACACTCCTTTACACTACACAACATTGCACATCTGTTGACTTTAAAAGGATTTCTTTAAAAACACGACGGTGCAGCTCGTCTTTATACTGTATAAGGAGCAGAATCACTATACGCTGTCACTCCTAGTGGAAAAATGACCTCATGTCGTGCCATGCTTAGTGTGTTATGCTGTATGTCTCGCTGATAGGTGTTTTGCAGCAAAGCCTGCTGGGTAATCTCTTGAACACTGTAATAAATGTTTATATTTTGACACTAGGGCCTGTCTGTTTAAAGTCACTTGGGGTTTGGGGTATAAAAAAAAACACCAGTAAAAAAGACGTGTGTGTATGTGTAAACGTCCGCTGCACTTATTTCCTGAATGTCAATTTAAATGAAACTTGTTACACTTTAGCGCTGGAGCATGAATGCTAACATACCTGACGTGCAGTTTGGACTAAATGAACTTGTCATTAAGGAGTAAGAAAGAACGCATCGTTTACTACATTAACACCAGCACACGGCGATTTTCAACACGAGATGAGGCCTTATAAGGATCTCGGTCTGAACAATGAGTGATGAGACAGTCTGTTATTGCTCATGGAGCTGCAGGTGTTTTAAATACACTCGAGCTGGAACGCTGTCTTAAATACACAGCATAATATCCAGACAAATATAGCTGCCTGCTTTTAAACCAGACTATATTTAATGCTAGCCCACAGTGCTGCGTGTCAGAGCGTGGGGTCTGCTAGTCGATTACAGAGACACAACAATCAGGCCATCGTGTCTCGTCATTGTGTGAGACGATTTAACTCCTTACTATAAAGCAGACATTAAAATGAAAATAACGCCACGTAGCTAACACGAGGTGCATCAGCTAACGTCACTGCAACTAGCATGCTGATTTGGCTAGCAACGTTACAAGCAGTCGACGTTTTACAAACCGCTAATTAAAAATAAGCCTCAGCTTCACCTCATGCCTTCATTCCTGTGGCTGGGTCTGAAATTCTCTGTGCACCTTTCCTCATCAGTTTCCTGGTGACAGGGGCCGAAACCTAACATTCTACAACGCAAGCCAAGGGCCTGTCATATTTATCTAAGAAATGACTAAAATGCATAAGTCATGTGTCACTCCTGTAACACACACACAGAGTGTGAGCTCAGAATGGTGTGGCTCGGTGGCTGACACATTACTGGGCGTGAGCTGTGAGCTGTAATTACTTCACCCGAAGCATATCTAATAAGGTTTATCCAAACACGGCGAAGCGACGGCTCGACTGAGCTAACGTGCAATATACTCGACTTATCACATTTCATTCACGTTCGTCATGTTTGAACGTCTAAATGTCTCCGTGCATCGTTTTACACAGAAATAGCAAGCTAACGTCCAATATATAATCTCTACAGAGTTATTTCCTACCCTCTATAGTGACTATGTGTAGTGCACACAGAGCTGGCTTCCTATTGGGCACAGAGCGCTAAGATAGTGTGCAGAAGCCATTATTTCACTAAGCTGTGTAGCACACGTGCTATAATCGGGAAGCAATAGAGTTCTCATCCCTCCTGGACAGATAGTGCACGGTGTTTAATCGTGTATTTCAGGCACAAGGAGAACAGTAGGATATTATTATACAGTTCGGTGGAATCCACGTGCAGCTCGGTGAACGTCGTAGCTCCAGTGGACAGCAAAGCACGCTTCACACATCCAACATGTCTCCAGTGCACTCGTGGACATTTCCTTTTTCTTTAGTGGTTTCAGTTTGTTGCTTTAAGAAAGAATGGATTGCAGTCGGAGCACATTCCTCCATTTCTTCCATGACGAAGTCTCGCTCTCTCGCTCTCTCTCTCTCTCTCTCTTTCAGAGCTCTTCATTGTGTTCATGCTCTCAGGTGTAAAGTTTTATGAAGCAGATTTACAGCTTCCAGAAACCATTGGCTCACAGACCAAAGACACCCACTCTCGATGCAGACACGGCTCAGGAGTCGGGGGCGTGAACTCTGTGACCCGGTCTGAGCTGTGGAGATTTCACTCTCTCGTATGAGCTGAGGAACAGTTTCGGATTTCAGTTTAACAGCTCATGTTTATATCTCGCCGTTTATATGTAAGGAACAAACGTCTGTGTGCGGCGCTGTTATTGGAAATTGAATCGATTTATGTTACTATAGAAACGATAACGTATTAGAACGAGCGCGTTAATGTAAACATGCGCTACTGTCAGAGCCGCTGTTCTAGACAGTTAATCACCACCTCCTGACCAATCAGAATCCAGAACTCGTGAGCACTGAGGTGTGATTCATTTATTGTAGATGAAGTAAGTGCTGAAATGCTACAGCGCTGTGTCGGTTGATGGCGGAGACTGTCTGAACTCGATGTCTTAAACAGGACGAAACATCTGGGAGAGTGTAGATGGAACGCGATCCAGTCATGCCTACAGGTGCTGCTGAACACGACTTGGCTCATTTTCAGATTCATGCCCTGACACAGCCGATGCAGTCTGATAGGTCCAATGCTGAGTATCGATCGTTATTAGTGAGATGTAGGTTGTGCTCTCCAGGCAATTCCACAGAAGTTCTTTCATGTCTGCCAGGGCCTACGTGCTGCGCAGGCTTCCCTTGTCACTGATCAGAGACAGTGCCGCTAAGTGTACGCTGTCATGTAGGACAACACAGAACATTAGTTTCTAACGCCAGCCAGATCTGCACACTCAATCCTACAGAGAGATGAGTTTACTAACACCACTAAACTTGGAATATACAGACAGAGAGAACAGATTTAAGTCTAATGAACAGAGATGGAGAGAGAGAGAGAGAGAGAGAGAGAGAATTACCGAGAGAGTCTTTCTCTCACATCAGGGTTAGCCTGTCTCTGTTGTTCGTGTAGGCCTCCACAGGTTTGAATGTGGATGACAGACGTTTCCCATTCCTTCATCACACATCGCGGGTCATGAGTTCCCGCTTCTGGTGTAAAACCCAGAAGAAGCTGCACAGCTGAAGTGTTTAGGATCATCTGAACAATTAAAGAAGTGCTCGTGCAATACGTGACAGGCCAAAAAGCTAAAAATAGCAACGGCGTATATAAATAGATCGGATTAGCCTTGGGTGGATAAGATGTTTGTGTAGGTGCTTCAAAGCCTGACGTTTACGAAATGATAAACTCGTCAGTAAGGGTGTCGATTCACACACATGAATGGCAGATCCAACGTCATGCGTTCTAAAAGCTAATGCTTTTTTCTTTTTTTCCTTTTATTTGAAAGGGCTCTGCTATGAAGAGACTTTGAAGTTCCGAGCCTTCGTTAACCACAGGCTTTTATTCTACCAAACACACGCATGTGTACAAAAGCAGCCAGTTACTAAGTATAGACAACGTTTAGAGTCAAGGTTCAGACTCTATCAAAGTTCTGTACCGGTTCCAGAAGTACCGAACCTTTCCACGTTAACGCCGTCACAGTTAGGGCAAAGACACGTGTACTGTGGAGCACGAATATCACAGACTCCAAACACCGCACGTTCCTAACAGTACTGCATCATGTCTGGTGGTAAACACGGGAAGTCTGCAACCCCAGCCTGATTTACACTCCTGCTGGTCATCTAGTGCCTCTTTCACCAAGGAACCAAGGAACACGAGGAAACATGAGCGAGCGACATCGTCCGTATAGTGTGTGTGTTTAAACACAGACCTGCAACGCTGTCGAGGGTAAACAATTCCAAATTATAAATGTGAGCAATGTTGGATTCATGAATTCTAAGGGATTGAGTTTCACTGGGTGATTCCCCTACACACACACACACACACACACACTAAAACCTGTGTAACATATATTACGCAAGAGCAATTATTTCACAATAATGTTCATGGAATGGGGGGCATGTGTACGTGTGTGTGTGTGTGTGTGTGCACTAGAAAAAGAGTTTCTAAGGAGGATGAAAGATAACAGATGAATATAAAGATGATGATGATGATGATGATGATGATGATGATGAAGGCGGATCCAGTGACGCAATGCTACATTCACACAATTACACATAATACAGAAGATGAGATGAGCGAGAGCCATGCACCTGTTCTTTCTGTTCCCTCTCTCTCTCTCTCTCTCTCTCAGCACACACACACACACACACACACACACACACACACACACACACGAATGAGTTTTTTTAAGCTGTAATGTGATGCGCAGGTGTTGCATTGTTGTATATGTGTGTGACATAAGAGCTGAGAAAGGTGTTCCCTCACTGTGGTGTGTGTGTGTGTGTGTGTGTGTGTGTGTGTGGCATCTGTTTTTGGTTTTGTTTCTTTTCATCATGATGTATCATTTATACCAACATGAAATAGCATGTCGGCTATAAAGAGTAAATATGTTTACCTCATTACCTCATATATACTGGAGGCAATTTCAAAATACTCATCTTCTTCTTGATTTAATCTGGACAGTGATCAATGATGACTAAACACGACTTGCTGCACATTTTCTCATTCTGGCTTCAGGCTAAACACTTTCTCGTAGAGTTTCCTGATACTTCACTGAATCCATCTCGCCTTCCACACGCTGCAGGTTTCCAGTACCAGAGGATGCAGAACAGCCGCAGAGCATCACCGAGCCACCACCATGCTCGACTGTGGACAGAGTGTTCTTCCTTCATGCTTCTTCCTCCAGACATACCGCTGATCTGTTGTGCTGAAAAGTTCCAGTCCTGTTTCATCGCTCCACAGAACAGAATCCCCAAACTTCTGTGGATTATTTATATGATTTTGAACGACTTTTCTTCTGCTTTTGGGTCAGTAGTGGTGAAAACCTTGGAGTCCTGATACTGAAACCTTCTGCGTTTAGTACACGCCTTACTGTGGTCACTGAAACCTGTTACACCAAGTCTTGCAGCAGGTCTTGTACAGTCACTCGAGGATTTCTCACAACCTGCCTTCTCACAAATCTGCTTGCAGCCGTTGATAACTTCCTTTTTCTGCCCCGTCCAGATATTTCATACATTTTTTTTACCAGTAGGCATTTCAGGTATTTTCATCATGCGTTCCAGCTCAAGCACACCTGAAGCAACCAATTGATTAGTTTAGCATCAGGTGTGCTTGAAAATTCAGGTTGTAGAAATTTTAACGTAGAAGATCCTAAAAATAGTACTAATGCGGTAAAAATTCAGGTAATGGAAATTCAATTTGATGGAAACTCTGTTAATGTAAATTCCAGGTGTAGAAAGTGGAAGTTATAAAAACGCTGTATAAACTCAAGTAAATAAACAGGGTGTAGAAAATCAGGGAACTGATCCAGGGTACTGAGAGAGACTGGCCTGAGTTCAGTCCTGGTCAAACACACCGCGTCTCTGAAGTAAAACACACTGCGTTCATTACAAAAAAGATCTCATTTTTAATAGAGAACCATGAGGAGCCATTTATAAGAATAGTTGAGTCACATTGCACCTGCGAGGTAATAGTGAGACCAAGGTCGTCTCTCCAAATTGTTTTGTCTCGTCCCATTTTCAATCCTAATGTTAGTCAGAAAGTGCTCTTTCTGAACATCATGGGAAATTTTGATACGCTTTTTTTAAACATCATGGTAATGTAGATGAGCTCTTTTTAACCTTATTGGTATTGATATCATATTCTTTCTAAAATATATCAGTGTTATTGGGGTGTAAATACAGTATAAATACCGGAGCTTGAGCTCCAGGTGTCAGATCACTTCTGAGAATTCTCATTGGTGTGGATCTCATGTGGTGGAAATAAAATCTGGACCCTTGCTTCTTCTCACTCACAGCTGGTGTCTTTTTTCTATCTCCAACTGGGATTACAGATGTGAGTATTGGCTTCTATGTTGAATATTAAATGTCTTTGGGTAATAGGCTACATTTGGACATTTGGAGCGAATGTTTTGCATGAACCCTCACTCATAAATCCATTTTAGATAGAAGCTTTGAGTTCGAGTGTTTTTATGCTCTTCACTCTGACGCGCTGCATTTTATAAATGAGCGTCTGATGAGTCATGGTGAAGTCGGGTCTGGACCTGTGGTGAGATCACACAGAAGGCGCTCCAGAGAGGCTTTCTGCTGAGTACTCACAGAGCAACAGTGTGAGAGAGGGTGTGTGAGGGTGTGTGTGTGAGGGAATGTGGGTGAGATTATGTGTGTGTGTGTGTGTGTGTGTGTGTGATTGTCCGATTTCAAACCGATCCTATCATGCTGTTCATGTTAAACATCTTTCTTTGGTTCAGACGCTGTTGAAGAACGTCTGTATAAATCGGCTACGAGTATTGATTATAGCAGGATATAATAAGTTCTATTACAGAGATATAGGATTATACACACTCAGTCACACCGCTTCAGCAAAGTCATATCGAGTTCTGTTTCACTCAGTCAGGACTTTCTCTGACTTTTATTTAGGAAATAGAAATACACACAGTAAACAGATCAGGAAGGAAATGTCCGGATAAAAATCTTTAATCAAAGCAATAAAAAACAAACAATCATGGAGCGTGTAACAGTGCTCCTTATAATACTGTACATTTACTTCACAATTATTAACACAATAAACAGTATTTATATACACTTATATACAAATCAGTGAGGGTTTTGCTACTGTAAAAGTGTGTGTGTGTGTGTGTGTGTGTGTGTGTGTGTGTGTGTGTGTTGTGTGTGTGTGTGTGTGTATTTACATTTACAGTATGCCGTGATTCACAAAACCTTTCCAGTCACTTTTTCTCCAGAGCAGGGATCTGAAGTCATCAAACCCATTTCCCTTTTTTACTAAATCCCCAAACTCTCCACACACACACACACACACACACACACACACACACACACACACACACACACACACACACACATACTCACACACAGTCTCTTAGATAGACAGCAGGGTCTGGGCAGGGGAGAAGGGGCCGCTGTGTGACGCATGTGTGTGCATCGGCTTACAGCCCAGACACTTTCTCCATTGTGTGTGTGTGTGAGTGTGTGTGAGTGTGTGTGTGTAAGTGAGTGTGGGAAATCCTGCATTCGGGAAGCCCGACTCAGCAGGAAGGGGGTGTTTCCAGTCAAACAACACGTGTGCGAGTCTGTGCAGTCCACACACACACACACACACACACACATGATCGATTCCCCCTCAGTCAATTATCCTCCTGTTCGTCCTCAAGGACTGCACGTAGGCTGCTGAGTGTACGTGCGCGTGTGCGTGTTCCGTCCACACGGCTGAGAAGTGTTCTCCTCTGTAGCGTCGCAGTGTCTCTCAGTGACGATGTCCCAGTGTCCCGTGGCTCCCTCGGCGCTCGGCGCGTCCCATCGCCCGTCCTCCAAGTAGATCTGGAGGAAGAGGACGGCGGATAGGAGAAGGAACCAGCGGTGTGTCGGGTCTCCGTCCTCCTTCGGCGGGACACGTCTCGCTCCGGCAGGGTAGAGGACACGCCGGACACGCCGTCTCAACAAAACCGGAGCTGAGCTCATCTCCACCATCGTCCTTCCCTCTGCTCCTTTATAAGATATCTCGTCTGTCCCTCCTGATGACTGGACATGTACACAAAATGTCAATTCTCCTTATGTGAATGTCTCTCTCTTTCTCTCTTTCTCTCGCTCTCCTTCTGTCTGTTCTCTGCAGCACCTCTCCATCTTTAAATACACCTGAGGTGGGTGTGGCCCTCACACCTGAGGCTCTGGATCACACCAATGGTCATTAAAGCTATTTTTAGCATTTGTTTTTTGTTCTCAATGCCTGCAGCATCGTTCTTCCACTGCACGGCATAGCACTCGTTCCAGGCTCCACTTACTGAGGAACTCCCTCACGCACACGCACACGCACACGCACACACGTAGCAATCAGAACGCCTCAGCTCTTTAATACTGCGTGCTTCACTCACATTCTTGTGGTTTTAGAACTGAAGACGTTCGGGGAAACTGCAATCTGAGCGCCACGAGGAGACACGAGGAGACACGAGGAGACACGACTATAAATAGGTGACTATAAATCGTGCCAGTGTTGACATCATTGTTACATCTGCAGTGTGCAGGAACAGTGTTGCTGTTTTTTTTTTGCAGCGCGCTGTGCGTGATCTTCTCTGTGTTTTGGTGTGTTTGACTTTGCAGGGAGCCGTCCTGCCTAGCAACAGGCTGTTTTAGAAAATGAGCGATGCTCACGCATCAAACACGTTCATTATCGCTAATCACACCACCGTTCCAGTCGTCCTTCTCTCCAGAAACTTCTGAAAGACGCCCCATGCAGATCTTGACCTTCACACCCTCATAAAACAACCTAGATTTGTCTCTCAGACCATGCTGCTCCTCAGTTCTCTATTCTGGTTGGTCAGAAGGTGTAGAACGTGCAACTCTAAAACGTATAAGAGGAATAAAACATTGCGGACATGCTGTTTTAGAAAATCGTTAGCTACTAAAGCAGCACCATGTGAAGGCGTTCTCCTGTTCTATCCGTCCGTATTGCTATATTTAGTGATGATTTGTTCAGCAAGTATGGAACAGACAAAAACCCAGTCACGTTAGCGTCAGCGCTACTGTAGGTCACTTAGCACTAGCCGCTAAGAAAGTTTTTCCACAAAGTGCTTTAAAATATAGACGAGGAGGCACGAGCGTTAGTCAGGGGTCAGGAGAGTTCGTGGTTTACTTTTCTTTTTGTTGTTATCATGTAGCGGCTGAGGTGGGCGCACTTATCTCCTCTGTTCAGTTAGACAGGTGATTGCAACATCCTCGAGTGAGTCAGCTTTTAAATCGTGTGTTTACATTTCAGTCCTGAGTGCTCCACTCCTCCTCCGCTCCTCGGGGTTCAGCACGGACCACCTGCCGGACTTTCTGAAGTCGTGAAGAGTAGTTTCCTCGGTCCGGGGAGAAAACACAAACACACTCCAGATGGCCGAGAGCGTATGCACTCTCCAGGGCGCACTTCTCAAACACGATGTTTCCGAAGGACGCTTATTCCATAGATCATCGCGCTGCCATGTTTATTCATCCAGAAACGTGTAGCAGTTAGGCCAAACACGTGACCGGAAAACGAGCCGTCAGGCCTCGGGTTCGAAGGCTCGTCTTTTCCCTTTTAATGGAAACTGTGAGAATTATACACGGACACACTCCTGCTTCTACATGTGCAAGAGACAGGACAGCAGATCTCAGGCTCACTGGATAAGTTAGGGTTCTTAGCCTCCTACATGGAACCCTTTCTGAGAGGGAACCGCTCAGCTGTACGGTTCTTACTGGAGTGAAGATGTGCATTGTGGGAATCTGTGCTCCGTATCGTGTATTCTAATCAGTATATTACCCAATGCATTCTTTGAACAATAGCGATGCACAGACTTAAAATACATACAGAGCACACTGGTCACCTGATCACGTTCTTTCGAGGAGAGCCAATCGCTCTGGATCACAATGTCTGACACGCATTGTACATTATACAGTTACACGACCACGTTACAACGGTGAAAAAGAGCTCTTTGTCGTTATCAAGCCCCAACCGAGGCCACAGAGATCTGTCATTTTAGCCGACTTTGGAGCTCTATTTCTGCTATAGCGCTCGTTATGTTTCAGTTAATCAGACCATCAATAATTTTGTGGAATTTATCAACGTATTTATTATTTTTTCAGACATGGTGAACCTGTATGAGTCTTTTCAGCCATAATTACACTTCACTCAAATTGTGTATCTTTACATCCACAATGCTTCTACATAGAAACGCTCATGCTTCCCTCAGAGAGAAAACTCGAGAATCCTTACGGCTGCTTTCACACGTGGCCTTTTGTTCTTCAGAAACATCGCTGGTTGGATTATGAGTTTTGTGTGTGTGTGTGTGTGTGTGTGTGTTCTGATATATAAGTGTCTCACATGATGGTCGCACTGTAACCATGACCTTGTGACTAACTTGTGACCTTGGTCAGGAGGTAAACAAACGCCTGATGATACTTCTTCAGTTTTTGAAGCTCTGCCTGGACCAAATAAAACATCAACAGCAGCAGCACTTGTTAGAAGTGAGCGCTTCCTGTAGGATTACATATAAAGCACGCACTGGTGGTTGAGAAAGAAAAAAAACAGCTAGTGTCAAACAACCTTACTCATCTCACTTCCTTTATTTGTTGTTTACACTGCGTGACTTTATTTAACCCTGTCAGACCGACACTGGACTCGAGGGTAAGCGGCAGAGAGCGTGTCCAGTCACAGAACCACACTGAGTCCCTCCGGTTAGTCAGAAGATGCCTCTGATTTTCCGTCACGCACCTACAGCACACACGCTACCTCTAAACCTTCTGGATCTCTGATTGGCTGTGATAAATCCTGAAAAGATCAGTGTGTGTGTGTGTGTGTGTGTGTGGTGTTTAACCACAGCCTGATGAAAGGAATGCTTGGTCTACTGCTAATCATGAAATTGTATTTTGGCTTAGTGTAGCAGCACGCAACCCAACGACCACACACACACACACACACACACACACACACACACACACACACACACACACATCATAACCTGTTAAACCACTTATTGAACTTTTTTCTCGATTTTATTTAAAAGATGTCCCTCGATGAAGCTTCACTAAAAGCTGCAGATATGCTAGCAGGAAGCTGGAGGTTTCTTGAACAATGATTTTTCTCACACCGGAGAACCCGGTGACTCCAGAACACGGAGATACCTGTCACGGGAACAGAACCCTCTCATCTCTGCGCCCCACTTTGTAGAGGACTGTCTTTAATAAATCACCATGACACACGCAGCAGGCTGGAGAGAAGGAGGCTGCAGATTGTGGGATCTCTGTTCTTTCTTCTCACGGTCATTTTCTCACAGGAGTAATCGATACCTGCCCAGGTGACGACACCTAGCTGTTACTTAATGACTAACGGGGCATGAATGACAGAGATGAAGTAATACCTGTGAAATCTGTATACCAGTGAATTAAGTAAGGAATTCTCCGTTGAGATTCAGACCGGTGGAACTGATGTCTCAGATGAGTAACGCAGGAACTCACTATCTGAAACATCAGAGGTACGTCCCAGGAAGAGATGGACATGATAGAGCTTTGTCGTGTTGAACAGGAATCACTCAAGACAAGCGTTTGGATTTGTCCCTTTGCTTTACAGCGTCGTCCCTCATTGGCTTAGAATGAAGGCAATGTCCATGAATCTGCTGCTGAAATCACTACAGCTACAATTCCCTGTAGACAATCTAGCATTAGAGTTATTTCTATTTCTAACATTTCTGTTGTGTACACAAGTATGTGCACCCCTGACCGTCACACCTACGTCCTTATCGAACATCCCATTCCAGGTTTATTCCTCCTTTTCCAGGTAAAGTAAGCTCCACTCTTCTGGGAAGGCTTTCCACTAGATTCTGGGGCGTGGCTGTGGGGATGTGTGATCATTCACGCATTCTACAAGAGCGTTAGTGAGGTTGAGGTCAGGTGCTCATGTTGGGGACGAGGTTCCAGTTCCAGTTCATCTCAAAGGTGTTCAGTGGGGTTGAGGTCAGGGATCTTCCCTTCCTTCTGGCTGCAGGTAGAGACGACCCATGTGCAGAAAGGCCAGCTATGGTAGGAGTTTTGTTCCTATGGCTATACGAGCGTTAAACACGGGTAATTAACCACTGTGGTGCCATTTTGTGCTCTGGCATTCATTGTATGAACTTGATGGGGTTTATTCCTCTCCTCTATGTCTGTGATTGTTTTGATGGTTAATATGTATGGTGTTGTTGTGTTTGTTTTCTACATTTGAGGACAAATAAATGATCTATTAACACACCTCCAAGATGACCACTGCTTTGCGAAAGGAGCTGAGGGTAAAAGTGATGGACTGGCCAAGCATGTCTCCAGACCTAAACCCTTTGAGCATCTGTGGTGCATCCTCAAACAGAAGGTGGAGGAGCACAAGGTCTCTAACATCCACCAGCTCCGTGATGTCGTCCTGGAGGAGTGGAAGAGGACTCCAGTGGCAACCTGTGAAGCTCCGGTGAACTCCATGCCCAAGAGGGTGAAGGCAGTGCTGGAAAACATATTTACACTGTTACACACGCTGTACACTCACTACTTTACATTGTAGCAAAGTGTCATTTCTTCAGTGTATCACATGAAAAGATTTAATCACATATTTACACAAATGTGAGGGGTGTACTCACTTTTGTGAGATACTGTACCTGTCTGTGCAGGACACAGAGTTCTTCCACCTTCTTCCAACCTTCACACACCATATCTTCATGGAGCTCGCACTTTTTGTGCTCTGTGTGCCGTTCTGGAACCGGTTTGGGATTCTTAGTTCCAGTGAAGGGAACATGTAACGCTACAGTGTACAGAGACGGTCTATACAACCGTGTGCTTCAGACTTTGTGGTGACAGTTTGGCGAAGAACATCATATCGGTGTGATGGACATGGGGTGCACAAACTTTTAGCCATACAGTGTGTTGTAATTCAAAGTACCCACTGCGACACCGTTGTAGAGTATGATTTTTATGAAAGGTGAACAAGATCACGCTTTGACAGACGATATTTGCGTGATAGCATAGCATTTAAGTGTCTCACACACACACACACACACGCGCGCGTAACAGAATCTGAGCCGCTCTGCCCCTTGTCTGAACCCACAACCGCCTGCAGCTAAAACACAGCTAATCCGTGAGACACGGAGTGAAGCGGAATCCTTTCTGAAGCGTACTGCAGGTGAAGTACTGCAGCTGTGGGACTCTCTGACTGCAGGTCAATAATCATACGGTTCATTAATCATGTTTTAATACACAGCAGCCTCTCTTTTTTTTCTCCTGACCAATAAAAGCGCAGCTTGTCATGTTACTGAGAAACGGCAGTGTACGTGTAAACTCCTGAAAAGAAATCAAGTTCTTTACTCTACCTGAGCAGTTTAGAAGGACTCTCACGGCTGCCTGAGGTTTCAGACACAAATCTACAACGTGGCCTTGAACAAACCAGGTGCGAGTCGTCTTACACTCAGCACTCGCCAGCTGACTCACTGACTTTAACGCTAACGTGCGATTCACAGCTCCCATTTTCTCACTAAACCGCATGTTCCGAAAACATGCTACCTATTTATTTGAGTAATTATGGGTTTTTATAAATATAAGGTTCGAAATATTCCACAAAGCAGCGTATAAAACGCGAAATCGTCTCCGAGGCGTTAGCGCATAGTAACGCAAATGTTTTTTAAATGTTTTTAATGTTACTAAGCACTGATGGGCTGGACGACCAAAATTAGAACTTGAGATAGGTTAAATAAAGTAGATAAAGCTGTGTGCGTGTGTGTGTGTGTGTGTGTGTGTGTGTGTGTGTGTGTGTTTTGCGTGACACATACTGTGCCTGCCCGGGTCTCTCAGGGCCGTGGGTTATGAATGCAGGCTAAGGGTGGAGTGGTTTCAGGTTTGTTATCTATAACAGTAACTGGAGCTCACTTCACACACACACACACACACACACACACACACACACACACACACACACACACACACACACACAGAGAGAAGTGAAGTAGAGAATATGGGAGTTTTAAAGTGTCTTTGCATGTCATACAGTAGAAGTGACAGAAACAGGACATGGGGTTGAAACACTGCAGGTAACAAAGTGTGTGTGTGTGTGTGTGTGTGTGCGTGCGCACGTTTGTGCGTGTGTGTGTGTGTGTGTGTGTAGTTGTATTGGAAGGCACTGACCTGACACTGATCTGTACACACTCATCCACACACACACACACTCCTTCTCTGTCCTCTCCAGAGACAAAGTTCTTATTATCACAAAGAGTGTAGCCAGTTCCCATGCTGAACACACACACACACACACACACACACACACACATATATATATATATATAAACACATACATGGTAATACTACATTCTCCAACAGTGCAGTTGTGTAAGCAGGAAATTCATTTTTCTACAGGAAGTCTGTTGAACTTCTCCGCTGTTCACTGATGGAGACTCGCGTGTAAAACTGTCTGTGGTAATTGTAGTTCTAAAGTTATCATAGTATAACTGTTCATATGAACTGAAGTCCAAAGCAGCTTTATGGTGTTTAAGTGGTACCGTCATCAGTAATCTCAATGATCTCAGTCTGCACCATGTGGGACATCCTCAGCAGCAGCATGCAAACATCCCAGTTCGCCTCAACACTCTGTACCTGTGATCCTCTGGAGAAAAAAACTATTCACAAAAAGCTTGAGTAAACACGAATATAATTTAAAATTTATATTTTTTTTTTTTTAATAATAAGTAGTTTTAGGAATGCGTGGAAACGGAATTAGGAGTACAGATAAGTGAGGAGTGTTGGGAACATGCTATAGGGAGGGTACAGACTACCGCTTCTTGTGCTCGTCTTGGACTTATACAGTTCAAAGTTTTAAATAGAGTCCATCTGTCCAAGTCGAGATTGTCTGTGATGTATCCGGATGTAGAGGACAAGTGTGATAAATGCCATGGCTCTCCCTGTCATCTTGGCCATATGTTTTTCTTCTGCTCTGATCTCCATGGTTTTGGTCGGGTTTTTTACCATCATGTCCACTATTCTCAGGGTAGATTTAAAGCCTTGTCCATTGATTGCGATATTTGGGATTCCTGAAGCTTCAATTCCTTTGAGCTCGATACAAAAGGAAGTTATTGCTTTCACATCCCTTATAGCAAGACATTCCCTACTGTTACATTGGAAGTCTGCTAAATACCCATCTATCTCCCAGTGGATAAAGGACGTGATGTTTTTTCTGAAACTCGAGAAAATAAGATATACGATGAATGGATGTACTGATAAGTTTTTTCATAAATGGCATCCCTTTATTGCCTACTTTATGGAGTTACAGACACTTCCCACTTAAAGGTTGGTGCCTGTTGTTGAATTTTATAATATCTCTAGAACCAACGACAGTTAATGGGTAGCCATGATGAGCCGGAGAGGTGGGTTGTGGGTTCAATTTTGTTTTTCTTTGTATAAAAAGAAAAAAATCTGTGAATATTTACTGCTGTCGCTAATTTTGTATATTTGGGAAATGGTGGGGAGGACAGAAGAGAAAAGGCGATTTAGTTAGGCTTAGCAGTTCAACAGAAATGTTCATCAGAAATGTTTAATAAAAAAGAAACGTAGAAATTTTATGCAGAAATGTATAGCAGAAATGTTTAGCAGTAGAAATGTTCAATAAAAATGAAACGTTAAAAAAAAAAGAGTAAATAAATATGTTTTAAGCCTAGATTTAAACACTGAGACTGTGTCTGAGTCCCGAACACTAATAGGAAGACTGTTCCATAACTGTGGGGCTCTATAAGCAAAGGCTCTTCCCCCTGCTGTAGACTTCACTATTCTAGGTAATATCA
This sequence comes from Ameiurus melas, assembly GCA_012411365.1. Classification (NCBI taxonomy): domain Eukaryota; kingdom Metazoa; phylum Chordata; class Actinopteri; order Siluriformes; family Ictaluridae; genus Ameiurus; species Ameiurus melas. The sequence continues at coordinate 22,631,114 of CM022773.1, forward strand.
AATAGCCTGCATCTTTTGATCTAAGTAGGCGTGGCGGATCATATAAAACCAAAAGGTCACTTAGATATTGTTGCGCGAGACCGTTTAGTGCTTTATAGGTTAATAAAAGTATTTTATAGTTAATCTGAGATTTCACTGGGAGACAGTGCAGTGTGGATAAGATCGGGGTGATGTGGTCGTATCTTCTAGTTCTAGTTAGGACTCTAGCAGCTGCATTCTGGACTAACTGGAGTTTATTTAAATTCCTACTGGAACATCCAGACAGTAAGGCATTACAGTAATCTAATCTAGAGGTGACGAATGCATGAACCAGTATTTCTGCATCATGTAGTGACAATATGTTTCTTATCTTAGAAATATTTCTGAGATGAAAGAAGACTATCCTAGTAATATTATCTACATGAGCATCAAATGATAGACTGGAGTCAATAATCACTCCGAGGTCTTTAACTGCTGTACATGATGAAACAGAAAGTCCATCCAGAGTTACTGTGTAGTCAGGAAGATTACTTCTAGATACACGTCGTCCTAGTACAAGTTCTTCTGTCTTATCAGAATTAAGAGGAAGTTAGTTAGCATCCAACATCCAATGTCCTTTACACATTCCTCAACTTTATTTGATATAAACCCTGACCTCATCACTGCTGCTGATTTTTCCTGATAAATCTTACCTGCTTTGATCAAAGACGGATCACAATTACACATCACACTGTCATTAACACAGCTGTAGTTTCATCATCTCCTGCTCTAACACACAGGTCAGGCAGCATCCTGCTGGTCCGAGACGGTACTGCAGCCAGACCTCACCGTTCTCTCAGGAGAAAATTCAATTAAACTTTCCGCTTTTTAAACAGAAAAATAAATGAACAATCCACCACTGAAAACAACATTTTAAGTTACAGTTACAGTTCTTTACAGTTAATGAAACAATAAAAGATAAGTCTCAGCTAGATAGAAGCTAAATGTAAGTTATAAAAACTACAGAGGCTAAATCTCAGCTAGCGTAAAAGTGAACAAGCTGTAGCTGCTAAATCTGTTCACTCATTTTGATTAGCGTGAAAAGTAAAGCTATTATTATTATTATTATTATTATTATTATTATTATTATTATTATTATTATATCTAAGGTAAAAGCTAAATTCATGTTTGGAATATTTTTAAAGCTAAATATTATTTAGGGACTAAAAGCATAAAAGCATAAAAAGCTAAAGGATAAACTTCTGATTTTCTGTTAAGGTAAAGCTAAATATCCGTTAGCTTAATTTCATTTAGTTTGCGTTCCTTTTAACGAGGATATTAAATGTTACATTTAAAAGCTGTGAAAACATTAGATGAAAGATAAAAATATACATATCAGTTAGAAAAGGGCGAACAGCGCAATATCATGGTGAGGTCTACATTTAATTAGCTACGATAACGCTAAAATAGTCAAAGATCAATCTCTGCGTTGATATCTGTGAGTGAAATGCCTTTCCCAGGTCATGACGCTGGAAATTTGGGAGATTCTTCTCTACTCGGAGTGTTTGTAACTCTGGAGAGTTTGTAAGGTTTGCCGGAAACGCACACTCTTACACACACCCTTAAATTCACCAGGAAACCATCATTGGGAATCTCAGATTCCCTGATTCCCATCCTTATTTCCTCAGATTTCCTGCTTTGTGGAAGCAGCCCTGCTGAACATCACTCAGCTCTCCAGTGTTTTTCCATGACGCAACGACGCAGTTATTCTGGAAACTTCGCCAGCTCACAGCTTCACACCTACTGTAATGACACAGCGCCACCTGGTGGACCATCGGCAACCATGACACTACTTCGACTACAACAACTTCTGAGAGGAGAATGATTTATGAGAGGTGTAGGCTACTTATAAATAACTATTTGAAATATCAGTGCAAGTCAGAGTTTATGAGGTGAATAGACTGCAAGCACTGCGAGTAGAAATCTGGGGCTTTCACCTCAAGTTTCTTCATTTCTCCTCATCAACCGCTAGCATCGAGCTCCTCCTCACCGCTCAAACGCTCTAATGTCAACTAGGAATACAGATAGCTAGCATTAGCAAAAAGATGCTAACGGTGCTCAAAGTTAAAACTCTTTCACCCGACCACAAGTTTTTCATTCTGTAAACAAATTTTACTAAACACAGCAGTACATATGAAATAATTCATATATATATATATATATATATATATATATATATATATATATATATATATATATATATATATATATATATATATAAACAAACCATTTTTCATATCGCATAGTAACTGTTACTAATGTTAGCATTTTAGTTAGCTAGGTAGCTAGTTTTTATTTCTAATGTTAGCTAGCAGGTGTTAAATTAAAAATTGCCCCAAAAAGCTAGTCAGTTCCATAATAATAATATATATAACCATAGTTTTTTGTTTGCTAACATTAGCCTGTTAGCTCACTAGGAAGATAGCTGGATATTTAGTATTAGCTACAAACTTTGCTGATAACTAGCATGTTTGTGCTTTTAAGTTAAACTAAAAATCCATCCAGCTCCATAATATATCTAAACCAGAAGCCATTTTATTTGTTATTGTTATCTTGTTGGCTAGCTAGGCAGCTAGCTGGCTAGTTAATGTAACTTTTTGGACAGCTAGCTTGCTGGTTTTGGAGAAACACAGGACTGGAATGATCGTAATTTACATATTAAGCCAGTGAGTAGTGTTTTGTCTGTCTTTAATAAGACTGGTAATGGTGAACATTCATGTTTACAGTTAGCCTGCTTAGCAGGCTAAATCTGAGGATCTCAAGTTAGAACAGGAAGAAAAGATAAAACAGGAATACATGTTGTTATAAACACGTTTGACATATTTACTCCGTCTGAAGGAGACCATCCTGAAAGTGCAGAGAGTGGCAGTGTCTCGCTCGCTTTATCCAGGGAGAAGCAGGCTGCTGCAGAAGAACCGCTGGAGAGTCGCTGACACCAGTTCAGAGGTTCTACCTCGCTAAATAAATCGCTCTACAGTAGCAGCAAGTTAGCATCAAACATGGCTGTGATTGTGTACATTGTGTGATTGTGGAGCTATGAAACAACAAGCAAGCGTTTGGACATAGAACGGTATAGTACAGAGTGTGTGTGTGTGTGTGTGAGAGAAAGAGAGAGAGAGAGTGAGAGCGAGAGAATTGACCAGCAGGCTTGTTTCCAGTTTCAAAGGGAAACGCATCAACATACGGAATGGTATCACGGCTCTTCAGCCATTTCATTGCTAATTTAAAGTCTTTAAAACGAAAAGCGGCGTCCTGTTGTGTTTTTCTGTCTCTCTGACCTCATCCAACTCCTCTTGGTTGACTCTCTGGTTAAATGATGTTATCAGCTGGAGTGAAGTTCTTCCGATGAGCAGCAGATGAGGCAGGTTTCGGGCGCAGGATTTGCTCGTAATGCACTGAGATCAGAAACGTAACACACGATTGATTGTCTGTATTCAGACTGGGTCTGTTTCCTCCACCTGTAGTGAGGGAGCTGAACGTTTCCAAATATGGAAATATGGACAGATGGAACCACTGCCCCGAAATCCCTGCCTCACTGTGACTTTTTTGAAAGGAGGATGCTGATGCAGATGGTGAGCGAGACCATGATGAGCATGCCGGAGATCATGAAGAACGCCCTGCATGTGGGAATCCGCATGAGCCGGTTGAAGAAAGGGCACACGCCCCTCCGTGTGTCCTGGTCCTCATCGGTGCTGACGGGCGTTCCGAGGTCCAGGCTGCGGTGCTGGTTGTGTGGCGAAGCGGGTATGGAGCTGGGAATGCGCTTCACCTGCAGCCTGCCTCTGTCGCGATTGAAGCGGATGCTGTAGACGTGCTGCATGGCATCGGGCAGGTAGGACAGCACCGTCACATCCGTGGCCAGTTTGGGCAGGCCGAGGTTGGGCAGAGGGGTGTACGCTCTGCAGAGAGGACACTGCAGGCTCTCGGGCTGTGACGACTTTACGTTTATGCGTGCGAGGCACTCCAGGCAGAAGGTGTGGCCGCACTGCAGCACTTTGGGCGTGTTGAACACGTTGTTGAACTGACTGAAGCACACGGCGCACTCCAGCTCCGGGAGCTCATCGTTACTGTAACCGTGCGCTTCAGAGACAGCCATGGCGCTCGGCGTGGGCTCGATGGGCACAGCGGGGCCGTCGGAATTAGGAGACTGCTCCATGGCTGCACGAGGGCGAGCAGTGATGGTGCGATGGGCAGATATCTGATGAGTCAGTGGGGCAGCTGCGAAGCCGCTGCTGGACTGAAAAACAAACAAAACACAAACACAGCACAATCAGATTACGTTTAAGGATTCACCCAAAAATAGAGTCAGGAATGGCCCTTCCTTATGTTAATGACGTTTTTGCTTTGGAAATGCAAATGGAAGATTTTGAAGAACAACAACTCGGGGCCATGCAAAGCAGCATGTAGCACAGCCGTTTACTGATGGTGTGCGTTGTATGTTCTGTATGGTGTATAGATATGCAACATGTGCGCATTCATTTCCTCTGGCTGCACAAAATCCAACACCCGAGACTGAGAACGGTTCGGACCACCGGCGCAAAAAGAAGTCATTTTCAGTGCAGTCAGCGCTGCTGAGTTCTGGATTCAGATTGGCCAGAAGGTTTATTTTCAGTAAGAGAAGCTCCGATAGTAGTGTGGCTGCAAATTATGTTAACGCGCGATATCGTTTCTATAGTGACAGGCACTTGTACCTACACAAACCTGCACAAACAGATTAAAAAACGAGCGCTGATATTTGTGAGATGTTTGTGTGACATTTATGGAAGGAGTCTCCAGTGAGAAATAATCTACTTCAGTGTGGTGGCAGTAGCACTGCTTCATCACACACACACACACACACACACACACACCAGAGCTGTGGTTATAGCGGTGATGTTTCACCTACCTGGATCTCCCACTCTCTCCGTACAGAACCTCCATCACTCGGCCCGCGGATCAGCGCGTGTCCTGCAGCTCTGGCGCTTCATTGAGCCTTCTTGAACCGTCCCTTCTTCCTTCTGCACATCTATCTAAACCATTTCTCCCAGTTCCTCTCTCTGCTGAGCTCTGTCCCTCTCTGTTCCTGCATTAGTACGCTGGAGTTCACGGTGTGTGGTGATGGGATTTGCATAGAGGAATAATGTGCACCAGGAAACTCATAGAGTAGTCAAATAACGCTGAGACACCCACAGAACAAGACAGACAGAAACAGCAAGGTGTGTGTGTGTGTGGGCTTGATGTGTGTATGGTTCTTTAAAGCTCAAAGGTCAATGACTATTAACTAATACAAATGACCATCGCAACACAGCACTGTTCAAAACCACAGGTTAATACATGCCTAATACATGACCGTTTCTATAGCAACCGCTCGTTCACAGGCAGACGCTCCCGATTTGAACACTCATTGATATGGTTAGAAGACATTTATTTGACATTTATGGAAGGAGTCTCCAGTATCAACGCTTCGTAACAGTCTGAAAACCTGATTCGAAACCTGTCCCTAAACGTTCCCTCCTTTCTTGCTCGGATAACGTAATAAACCCACCACAACCGATTTTAGGATTTTTGGAATGCTTTA
>CM022773.1:22646688-22674188 GCA_012411365.1 Ameiurus melas
ACACAGAGCCCACTCACCTGGTCACTCCCACCCGACACACACAGGTCGGAGTTCAACGATGTCACACAGTTGACAGAGTCGGCGTGGGCGGGCTCATACTGCGCCACCTGGGGTAGTGGCGTAGACTCCGCCCCCTCTCTGGCTCTGCACAGGTAAGGAGAAGGTGAATGTCGGCGCTGATGTGAACGAGGCGTACAGGTAACGTGTCTCACCTGTAGATGTCAGAGCGGCGGTGCAGCTTACTCTGCAGCTTCCCCATGGTGCTGGAGAGCACGCTCACCACGCCTCACGCCTCACACATCTCACCCCTGTACACACCTGCACACACACTCTACCATCATACTGATCTCACCAGCCAGTCCTGAGACCCCGATCTTCTTCTCATAATTATGATCTGGTGTCTCAAACTCAGCGTTTCATAGATACATCTTTTTATTATTCTACTTTTCTACGTAAATCTACGTATGCATATGTTCTGACTAATCGTGGGGTGTTTTTTATTGAAATAAGGTCCAGGCGATGAGGATCAGCTGTGTACAGATATTACTCATCCCTTAGTCATCTAGGTTTTTTCTCCTCCAGCAGCTTGGAATCCTATTAGGTGTTGATCCTCTGTCACACACACACACACACACACACTCACTCACTCACACACACACACTCACTCACAACATGGCACTTCTGCACCTCTTTACACCAGCTCTGGCCTGATTTTGCACTTTCTGACCACTATGTGACTCTGTGTGTGTGTGTGTGTGTGTGTGTGTGTGTGTGTGTGTGGGAAGTCAAACAGGACAAACCTCAAATCACTTTAATGGGCTTTAATGGGACAGCTGCTAGCATGCTAACTACTCTAACACACACACACACACACACACACACAGAGATTAGCTACACAACTACGCGGATAAACTTACCACATAGGAGTGTAAATAAAACCCAAAGTGGCGCTTATTTTAAATTCTCTGCCCTGTTTGATCAAAGAAAGATCTTTTGAAGCTCATTAAAACTCGGCGCGTGGAGTTCAGGTCACAAGTTCACTCCACAGCGACGCTTCCCCCCGTTGCCAGGGCGAGTCCGGGTCACGTGAGCGCAGTGGGCGGAGCCGGCACTAACCGGCACACCAAAGCCGGAAGTAACTATTCCCAGTTCCTTTGTGCACGTGTCCTCCTCCTTTTCTTTTCTGTACTGTGTTCAGTGAGCTGATGGTTTGTATATAAAAAAAATATATAAAAAAAATATAAAAAAAAAAAAAAAAAAAAAAAAAAAAAAAAAAAAAAAAAATGTTTTGAAATGTTTACTCAGATCAAATAGAGTATCTGCTTCACTTGTCTCTCAGTGTGAGTTTACTGTGTGCATACTGTAGATGATGTCATGTTCTATATCTATCTATCTATCACACACACACACACACACACACACACACACACATATCTACACACACTCACACACACACGTCATTAAAGCTCCTGAGCCTCATAAATATCTCCCCCAGACGCAGCGGTCATGTTTCACCGAGAGAAACCCGTGAGTTTGTGTCAGTGGGTGGTTTGTTCGTGGAAATATCTGCTTCCATTAGCTTGTTTTTATGAAAAAAATAATAAAAACAAAACAAAACCAGAACCCTGTCCTATAATGAATAATCTCCCGGTGAGGTAAACGCGTACGTGACCGCTGCACGTCAGTGTATTCATACAAATAAACACACCGACAGGAAACTGGTCAGAGGAAACGAGTCACTCGTGTCACTGATGAATCACCGAGGACGCGAACCGTGGTGCCGTCATCTTGTGTTTTTATTAACAAATCATTTCCGTATGAAAACTTCTAAATGTGGAATATTTATATACACGTCTGGAATCGCACTCTGGGGTCTTCATCAAGGACGAGCCCCGCCCCTTCTGCTCCATACATCAAATATATACATATCAAATACAGTCCATCATCGGACGCGTGTCTGATTTGAGACGTGTCTGATTTGACGGGAAACGGAGGCACGTTCAGGAGCGTTTATCTGATGAGGGTTTGAAGTATTTGAGCAGGCTGCCGCTGTGAGAGCGCTTCCTTGCAGGTCTCTTGTCTCGAGTCGTGGTGGTGGTGATGCGTCTGGACGTGTGCTTGGGCGACATTTTGAGCGTGGGTTTGCCCCGCCTCCACTCTGTACGCAGTTCTCTCTGCACGTCCGGGGGAAGCTGCGAGAACACGTATGGATCTACGTTAGGAGGAACGTCAGGACCGTCAGGTGCTCGCTCTGCGGCGCCGACGTCACCTGGCTCCTCGGATTCACTACGGTGCCGTGTGAGGAGGTCATCGGAACGTGGCGAGGGTGGAGCCGACCGGCTGTGATGTTCCTGTCTCTCCGCTGGATCTTCCTGGAAGCTGGACATGAGCTCCATCTGGATGTGCGGCGGGAGAGCTCTGAACACGTCCCGGTCCACGTCAGGCGGGAGGTCTGCAAAGTTCACGCTGCGGGAGTCTGGAGTGGGATCGGAACGTTCCGGAACAGGAGGCGCTGAGGAAGCAGCTCTGATTGGATGCTGGATAAATGGAGATGAGGACGATGAGGATGTTTGTTTGTTGTTCTGTGGGATCGTGGTTCCACACAGAGTTTCCGGTTGGGTAAAGCTGGACGGCGCATCACACACACTGTGCGTGGAGGAGGTGTGTGTGGGTGTGTGTGCGGAGGTGAAGAAGGAGCTGATGGTGTTCCTGTTGGGCGTTTTGGCCTGCAGGTTGGTAAAACACATGTTCAGCATCGTCAGGTGAAACGGCTCCCTGACGTCCACCAGTCTGCGTAAGAGCTTCATCGCTATGGAAACCAGCTGAGGCACCGCCTCCGGGCAGCCTAAAACAAACAAACTATAATACTGAGACATGGACGATAATAACTTACACTACTACTGATCGTGTGTGTGTGTGTGTGTGTGTGTACCATTAATGATCCTGTGTGCAGTGTGTGTGGGAATGGGACCCTGTCTGCTCTCTCGGCTGAACCAGCGGGTCGGTGCCCCATACCGTCTCAGAGAGAGTTTAATCGTCTGAGGCAGCCTGCCGTCCTTACGCATCCTACACACACACACACACACACACAGCAGCGTGTCAAAGCTGTTGTGGTTACTGTCTCAGCGTGTGATTTAAAGCGTTCCTCACTCTCACCTCTCGCTCAGGCTCAGCAGCAGCTCTGAGATCTTACTCTCCGCTTCACTCAGTGTGGAGATTTTCTTAAACGAGTCCTCATCACTCAGAGACTGAAACACGTTACACACACACACACACACACACACACACACACACACACTGTATGTCCGTATCTACGTGACGGACTGTACTTTGTATGGATCATCGGGTGTGTAAGAGGGCGGGTGTTACCTGTGGAGGACCGGCGGGGGTGACGGGTGAAAGGTCGACGCCGCAGGCGAGGCTCTGCATGCGTTTAGCGTTAGCTTCTCCGAACTCACACACCAACTTACTGAGAGGGAAAAGCTGCAGGTCTCGAACACTGAGCACACCCAGAGCTTTCAGTCTCTCAGCTGTCTTGTGACCGATTCCTGTTTCACACACACACACACACACACACACACCCCTGCGTCAACATGTGTACACTATCTGATTTTAATCAAGTGTGAGTGTTGTTCTGGTGTGATCAGGTGTCATTAACACAAGCTGCACAGAATAAATGTGTGTGTGTGTGTGTAAATGGATTTGATTGCAGAGCAGGAGATGAGACGGAGGTGGAGATGGAGTTACCCGGCGTTCTGCTCGGTCCGCTCAGGCCGCTCATCAGCTTGGGGACGCTCTGAGGCAGCAGCGTGGTCTGCTGGTTGGGTTTGAACGTCCCTGACACCAGTTTAGCTAACATCTTGCTGCTCGCCACGCCGGCGCAGGAGGTCAGGCCCAGTCTGGAGAACAGCACCTCCCGCAGTTCAGATGCAATCACCGAGCCCAGCGCCAGACTCACGTGGTCCTGTACGGCCACGCCGGAGACTTTAACACACACCAGGTATAAGAGTCATGTACAGGTAATGAGGGATCAATACTGTGACATCATCAGCGTTGCGTGTGTGTGTGTGAGAGAGAGATTGGGTGGTTTCCTGACCGTCGTGTCCATAGACATGGCCCACGAAGGAGAGCTCAGAGATGTCGGTGCTCCTCCTCCTGCTCTCCACCATCTCCGTCACATCCACGAAGTTCTCGTCTAAGCCCAGCCTCTCCACCAGGGGGCAGTACGACATCAGCAGCTCTGAACAACACACACCTGCTATGAGCTGTTCAACCATTCACCTATCAGTCATCCATCCATCTATAGCTCTCGGTCTATTTATCCTTCATCCATCCATTTGTATTGAAATCTTTTCATCAATCCACCCATTCATACGTACTACAGAAATCAGTGTCTGTCCATCCGTCTATCTTACTATCCATTTATCTGCCCACCCATCCACTAATCCATCAATTCCTCTAGCTATGTGTTTGTCCATCCATCCATCCAACTCTCTACCCATTCCACCCATCCACCCGTCCATATCTCCACAAAGATATCTGTCCATCCATCCATCTGTCTAGTTATCTCTCCATATAGCTTTCTATTTTCCATTAATTCCACCATCTGTCCATCCATCTACCAGATTTCTCACACAGCAGACCTGTGACCTTGTAGGAGATTTCTCTGTAGTAGGTGAGATCTTCTCCTCTGACCAGCACCAGGTCAGGACACTTCTCCAGAGCCTCATTCAATGACGTCATTTTGGCTACGCCCTGCGCCCTCGCCATGTAGTTACAGGTGACGACGAGGTACTTCTGCTGCACTCCTGAAACACGAAATAACAACAAACATCATGTGACCTCTGCAGCGTGAACGCACACCGTAACATGCTGGCAGTGTCTCAAACCACGCTCTGCTCACTAGTGACCTGGAGGTCTGGAGATCAGCAGTGTGACCTGAGACGTTAGTGAACAGCTCACCGACAGGTTTGGAGCGCAGCGCAGGATTACGGATCATCTCCACCTGGGCGTAGAAACAGTCCATGTCAAAATGCAGGATCACTCTGGGATTGTCCTCCACACATCCGGCTGTGAATCCTGAAACGGCAGGACGGAACCACAGGAGAACAGTCAGGAGAACACGCAGGGAACACACAGGAGAACACTCTCTCATTGAAGAAGTGCACTTAGATAAGTGAGTCACACTAGCTGCTCTACAGCATTAGGACAAGTGCGGCAGTTTGGGGTCTACACACTTTAGTTCTTTGGATTCTTAATAGCTGGTTTCCCTCCACCCATCCATCCATCCATCTTTCTGTCTATCTATGGAGTCCTTTATTTATCCATCCATTCCTCTGTTTTTCTATCCAGCCATCTATTCCTCAATCCAGCCATTTAACCATTTCATAGTTAATTAATTCATCGATCTGTCCATCCACCCACCATCCATACATTTGGCCATCCACCCAGCCATTCATCTATCTGTCCATCCACCCAGCCATTCAGCTATCTGTCCATCCACCCAGCCATTCATCTATCTGTCCATCCACCCAGCCATTCATCTATCTGTCCATCCACCCAGCCATTCATCTATCTGTCCATCCACCCAGCCATTCAGCCATCTGTCCATCCACCCAGCCATTCAACTATTTGTACATCCACCCAGCCATTAATCTATTTGTCCATCCATCCATTCATCTATCTGTACATCCATCTAGTGGTTCAACCCTCCATCCAGTTGACTTTCCATCCATCACTCCAGTTACACAGCTATATAAAGCCAAAGAACCCTTTTGGAGGTTACCCTTAGAATAAAATGCTAAATCTACAGCCCTAATCGGTTCTTTGGCTTGTCCCCCTGGGGAATCCTTCAACGTTCTGTGCAGAAACCCATCACTGAGCATGTCTACAAAAACAGGAAGTGAAGAACCGTGAACTATCTTTAGAACTCTGATGAAAGCCTTTTTCCTCTGAAAGATGAGAGACCGAGACACGCATCGCCGACTTGCAGTAAAGACAAAACCTCAAGTCAGGCTTGTGACTCAGCTTCCACACACAAAATACACAAGCCTGATAACTGCGAAACGCTGTGAGGTTATCTGATTAGGTTATCTGATAACTGCGAAACGCTGTGAGGTTATCTGATTAGGTTATCTGATAACTGCATAACGCTGTGTGGGTATCGTATAAGGAGAGACCACGTATAGTCTAGTAGTCTACAGTCACACCCTATTCCCCATCTACTGCACTATTCTGCAAGTTCTGCCACTTCACAAGCCATGTCTGAGTGTAGTATTTCCAGAAGGTCCAACAAACCCCGTCATGCACCATGGAGGGTTAGTGGACAAGTGAAGTGCCCTAGGAAGTGTATACATGGTGCACTTACAGCTTTATGAAGTAGGGAGTGATCTATCTGGAACCCTAATCACAAACCTGAACACTGCATGAACAGCAGCAGACTAACCCCAACCCTAACACTCACCCCAACCCTCACCCCACTGTTTACTACACACTCTCTCTCATCTCGACCTCACAGAAAGTCAGGATTATTCATTATACCGGTGTCCAGAGTGATCCACTCACTGTCCTCCTCCTCTCCTGACTCCATCAGCTCAGTTCCTGCAAACTAAATTAACACCAACAGAGCCGGGGCTTCCTGCGCATGCGCACTGCAGCCGATCCAGGGTCTGTCTCAAATCAACCTTTACTTCAGTACTGAAACTAATGTGTGACACACATGTAGGTATTGTTACACAGAATAAAATATAATAAAATAATAATATTACATTAAACAACAACGAACACCTAAAGGACTTGTTTACGTAAACTAATATATATATATATATTAGGTGTTTGTTGTTGTTTAATGTAATATTTTATTTTCAAATATAAAAGCGGAAAATTCATAAACAAATTAATAAATAAACAGAAAATAATGGAGGAAGTCTAAACAAATGTCATAATAAAAGAGAAAGCAGAAGTGGAATGGAGGAAAAGTGGAAAAAGGGCAAAGAAAGAAAATTACAAAGTGAATCAACGAGAGAACTTCAGGAGTCGGTTTGAGACACAGCTGGCAATTCATTATTGTTGTGTTTACTGCCATCTGCTGGTCTGGAGGATGTTTATTGTTGGACTTTTTACATTTCTTATTTCTCCAATCAGAACAATTGATGTCACAAACGTAAGTAAACCAAATCTCGTATAAACAACTAAACAATTTGATAATCAGAAAACAACGAAGAAAAAACAAACAATAACAACATCAACATCAACCAGGAAGTACAAACTCTTATGGAATGAAAAAAAGAGATAATAAGGACTTTTATTTTGTCATTGTGTTCTGTGGTTTTCCGGGCTCGCGCGCGTTACCTCCTGGAGTTCCGTGTTCGGGAAAAGAGAGATAAAGATAAAGAAAGAAAGAACGCAGCTCCGCTTTAATCACGGGTCTGTGAGTGTTTCTGAAGGAGCTGCGTGTTTACTCTGTGTTTTAGGAAACCGGAAGTGGCAGGCGTCACGCGCGGTGAGTTATAACGCGTCCTCCAGGCGTTATCAGAGCGGCGGTGATGTCGTTCCGCAGGGCGGTGAAGCTGGTGTGCGGGGTCGCGGGAGGATCCGCGGTGGTGGTCGCGTGCGCGTATTTGGCGGACAGACACCGGGAGGTGGTGCGGTTTAACCCGGGACTCGGTGGCGTCCTGCACGCAGCTCAACCCACCGCTTTTACCTCCCACAGCTGGGATTATAACTGGGATAAGTATGTGCTCCAATCACTGCTCCTCATTCTGCACCACTCACACGTGAGAGAGAGGAGAGAGAGAGAGTGTGTGTGTGTGTGTGTGTGTGTGTGTGTGTGTGTGTGTGTGTGTGTGTGTGTGTGTGTGTGTTGATGTTGGAGGTGTAAATGTGCTCGAGGTGGATGTGAGGTGAGAAGGTTGAGATGTTCCTGGCTGTGTGTCCAGGAGAGAGCCGTCCTCCGTCACGAAGAGGAGAGGGAGCGTGGGAGACGAGAACGGCGTGGAGGCGGAGAACAACAAACCCACAGCCACGCGCCACATCTTCCTCATCAGACACTCGCAGTACCACCTGAACGGCAGCAGTGACGGCGAGAGGAGGCTCACGCCCCTGGGTACTGGACACCGTGCTGTGGTCGCCGTGACAATGCAGCTAGCCTAGCTACACCACTCACACACACACACACACACTCACACACCCTCCACTGTAATATCAGTAACAGGAGACACAGTCTGCACTTTCACTTTGTGTGTTTGATTCGACTTCCTTCATCCGACACCCTGACAAACCTGCTCTGTGTGTGTGTGTGTGTGTGTGTGTGTGTGTAGGTCGTGATCAGGCGGAGCTGACGGGACAGAGGTTGGCGTCTCTCGGGCTGAAATACAACATGCTGATCCACTCCAGCATGGCACGAGCCACCGAGACGGCTCAGATCATCAGCACACACCTACCAGGTAACACACACACACACACACACACACACACACACACACAAAAACGGGCTCCAGGACTTTCCTCCCCGTCTGTAAGATGACCACAGGTTTAATAAGTGTGTGTGTGTGTGTTTCAGGAGTGGAGATGGTGAGCTGTGATCTGCTACGAGAAGGAGCTCCGATTGAACCTGTTCCTCCAGTCAGTCACTGGAAACCTGAGGCTGTGGTCAGTGCTGTCTCTCTGTCTTTGTCTGTCTCTCTGTCTTTCTGTCTCTCTCTCTGTCTCTCTGTCTTTGTCTGTCTCTCTGTCTTTGTCTGTCTCTCTGTCTTTCTCTCTCTGTCTCTCTGTCTTTCTGTCTCTCTCTCTGTCTCTCTGTCTTTGTCTGTCTCTCTGTCTCTGTCTTTCTGTATCTCTCTCTGTCTTTCTGTATCTCTCTCTGTCTTTCTGTCTCTCTCTCTCTGTCTTTCTGTCTCTCTCTCTGTCTGTCTCTCTCTCTCTCTGTCTGTCTCTCTGTCTTTGTCTGTCTCTCTCTCTCTCAATCTCTCACACACAGATGATATACATCCATGACGTGTATATAAAATGTCCACCACAGATCCCATGCTGCTACAATTAAAATACAAAGTGATAATTTCTGAGCTCTGTGTGTGTGTATGGATGTGTGTGTGTGTGTATATCTACAGTGCCTTGCGAAAGTATTCGGCCCCCTTGAACTTTTCAACCCTTTGCCACATTTCAGGCTTCAAACATAAAGATATAAAATTTTTATTTTTTGTGAAGAATCACCAACAAGTGGGACACAATTGTGAAGTGGAACGAAATCTATTGGATTTTTTAAACATTTTTAACTAATAAAAAACTGAAAAGTGGTGCGTGCAAAATTATTCGGCCCCCTTTACTTTCAGTGCAGCAAACTCAGTCCAGAAGTTCAGCGAGGATCTCTGAATGATCCAATGTTGTCCTAAATGACTGATGGTGATAAATAGAATCCACCTGTGTGTAATCAAGTCTCTGTATAAATGCACCTGCTCTGTGACAAAAGTTTGCCACAAGCCTTTTTATGGATATCGTTGAGAAATGGCTTTCTTCTTGCCACTCTTCCATAAAGGCCAGATTTGTGCAGTGTACGACTGATTGTTGTCCTATGGACAGACTCTCCCACCTCAGCTGTAGTTCTCTGCAGTTCATCCAGAGTGATCATGGGCCTCTTGGCTGCATCTCTGATCAGTCTTCTCCTTGTCTGAGCTGAAAGTTTAGAGGGACGGCCAGGTCTTGGTAGATTTGCAGTGGTCTGATACTCCTTCCATTTCAAAATGATCGCTTGCACAGTGCTCCTTGGGATGTTTAAAGTTTGGGAAATCTTTTGTATCCAAATCCGGCTTTAAACTTCTCCACAACAGTATTACGGACCTGCCTGGTGTGTTCCTTGGTCTTCATGATGCTCTCTGCGCTTTCAACAGAAACCCTGAGCTATCACAGAGCAGGTGCATTTTATACAGAGACTTGATTACACACAGGTGGATTCTATTTATCACCATCAGTCATTTAGGACAACATTGGATCATTCAGAGATCCTCGCTGAAC
This sequence comes from Ameiurus melas, assembly GCA_012411365.1. NCBI lineage: Eukaryota > Metazoa > Chordata > Actinopteri > Siluriformes > Ictaluridae > Ameiurus > Ameiurus melas. Next base: position 22,656,697 of record CM022773.1, read on the forward strand.
TTCTGGTAGTGGGTTTGCTGCACTGAAAGTAAAAGGGGCCAGAATTTTTGCCCGCACCACTTTTCAGTTTTTTATTTGCTAAAAATTTTAAAATATCCAGTAGATTTCGTTCCACTTCACAATTGTGTCCCACTTGTTGGTGATTCTTCCCAAAAAACAAATTTTATATCTTTATGTTTGAAGCCTGAAATGTGGCAGGAAAGGTTCAAGAAAGTCAAGGCTCGAATACTTGCATGGCACTGTGTGTGTGTGTGTGTGTGTGTGTGTATATATAATATATATATATATTTTTTTAAATGTGTGTAGATGTGAGTGTGTGATGTCAGTCTCTTGGCTCAGATCAGTAAATCAGTTTGTATTTTACCGCTAGTCTGTTCGCTGGAGAGGTTGAGGAGTGTGAACACCTGCAGTGTGTAGGTGTGTGTGTAATGTGAGGGGTGTAGGTGTGTGTGTATGTACTGTGTTGTGTCGCTTTCAGCAGTATCACGAGGATGGCGCAGATCGAGGGCGCGTTCGGCGCTTCGCTACATCCACCGAGCCGACCCCCAAGCAGAAGGAGGACAGCTACGAGATCATCGTCTGTCACGCTAACGTCATCCGCTATTTTGTGTGCAGGTGTGTGTGTGTGTGTGTGGTGTGTGTACATTTGTGTGTATAAATCAGGGATTTATACATCCCACCCAGTTGTGTGTGCGCGCACGCGTGTGGCTTCCATAGAAACGCAGCGGAAGATGACCACGAATTTCTAAAAAATGAATAGAAGTGATCATCATCACCGTCACTACAAACATCAACACACACTGAATCTGGGTCTGATTCACTTCTGATTCACTTCTGATCTGAGTCTGATTCACTTCTGATTCACTTCCAATCTGGGTCTGATTCAGATTCTGTTTTCCTTATCAATATATATTAATCATATATAAATATTTCCTTATTCTGATTGGATTCCCTTCTCGTCTGATCCTGTGTTTTAAGCGTTCCTCATGTATCCAGATGACCGAGTCTATAATTCAGTTGAATACGCTCCGTTTTGTTTCTGAACCGTTTTCATGTTGATTAGCTTCTTGTTTTGTTCCGAATTATTTCTGATTCAGTTTTGAGTCACTTCTGATCTGATTCAGTTCTGATGTGGTTCAAATTAGTTTCTGAAGCATTTGTGATTCATTTCCAATCCGATTCTGATTCAGTTTGAAGCGTTTTCTAAACCGGTTTAACTTGTCATTTTATTCTGAGCCGGAGTCTCTTCTGAGTCTCTTCTGATTCTCTTCTGATTCAGATGAAATGATTCTGATTCACTGTGGTGCTTTTTGTTTGTGTAAGGTTTGTGATTCGTAAATGAACGACACCCTGACTGAATCTTTCAGAGCATGTTGTGTTTTCCGCGTGAAGCTGGTTTATATACGTGTGTGTGTGTGTGTGTGTGTGTGTGTGTGTGTGTGTTGCAGAGCTCTGCAGTTCCCTCCGGAGGGCTGGCTGCGTTTGGGGCTGAATAACGGGAGCATCACGTGGCTCACGATTCGTCCGAGCGGCAGGGTGGCACTGCGGGCGCTGGGAGACTCCGGCTTCATGCCCCCCGACAAAGTGACGCGCACCTGACACCCCGGTCCACTTCTGAACCAGAACCGGGTCTCCCAGCCCATACAGCTGAGCACATTTCCTGTGTTTAGTGATTCGTATTCCTGACCACCTGATTATTAACTCCTCCCAGAACCAGATGGGCAGAGTGACTCAGTTCTGATTCATGTCTGATCCGAGTCTGATTCAGCACTGGATCATCTTTGTCCCGATCAGCTTCTGGTTCCGTTTTTCTCTCTTTTCCGTTTGGACTCGCGTTCAGAGTCATTTCTCGTCTCTCGTTTGGATTCCGTTTTGGTGCCTACACGGTTCTGATCTGATTCACAGTATCCAATCTGATTCAGATTTCGTTCTTTACTCTATTCCGATCTGGTTCTGATTTGGTTCTAGAGTGATTCCGAGCACTCCAACCCGAATCCTGGCCTGAAGTTTGTACCATTTGAAGCGATTAGATCTCTTCAGCACGTTGTGACAGATCTGTGGTGTCTGATCAAATCCGTGTCCTGAACTTTGCTTAACTGTGTTTACAGCGTGTGTGTGTGTGTGTGTGTTCAGTGTTGGTGTTTTTATATCCTATCGTACGAGTCTGGATGAATGAGGACGCTGTAGTGGTTGTTCTTCATGAATGCAGACTCGGTTCATAACCAATAGAAAACCAGCATGGTGTTTATATTCATCTGGATCGGTTTAGTTCGCTTTAAAACCCCGCTCAGGACGTTTTTCAGGAAATACCGACCCCTGATCGTTCTTTTTAACCAGCGAGGTGCAGAAACCCGTAAAAACCCAGAGGCCTTGATGTGGATCAGGAGATCTGCTCGTCTGTCCCTCAGACCCATAATGCTCTTCAGAGAGCGCGTGGGACGAGGGGAAATCCCAAATCTCGCGCTCCTCCAGTTCAGTGATTTTTATTTTAATCTAGATGTTTCATGTCTCGGTCAGTATCAGCACACACCTCGACCTTAAATCCAGATGTTCTGAAAGCCAGCACTCGGGGTGTGTGAGATGTTGTGTACGGATCACGCTCGTCAGCAGGAGAACACGGCCGGGATCGGGAGCAGTCATGTCTGGACACTTTGTTGCAGTTTTCTTTGTTGTGACTTCAATTAAAGTGGAACTTCAGATTCAGCAGTGTGTGTGTGTGTGTGTGTGTGTGTGTGTGTAATTCATGTTAATGTCTGGAACGTTCCATTTATGTCTGGAACCAACGCGGTGGACGTGAAGAACATCGGAGAAAGAACTGTAAAGGTGCAGTTTGGGCGATAATTTCGACTTTCTCAGATTTCCCCCCAACTCGTGCTATAGGGTCAGGTGAGGTCGTAGACAGTAACGAGTTTGGTCTGAAGATCTCACTCCAGAGCTGAGGCATGAGACGTCTATTCCACACGGATTCCAGTCAGTGTGACGTTCAGGCGTTGGACGTAATCACACACGTCTACACTCCACTGTAATCTGTACCGTGTGTGATTATAGAGTCACACTCCGTGAACACACACACGCCCTCTGAATGAAGACGTTACCATCAGTTTAATGAGATGCTGCGCACTTTATTTCTGCTCCCCAGCAGTACATCAAAGAGCTTTTCTCCTCGGCCGAGAAATCAAACAGGGCGAGTCATGCAACAGGGTGAGAACGTACACGCGGATTAAAATAACAAGCGTCTCTCGCTCACACACACACACACACACACACACACACACACCTTCACTACAGTCTTATTCTCCACAGAAACGTGCTCCGAGTGCGTGTGTGTGTGTGTGTTCGACGTCAAAAGGCACTAACGAAGCTCAGGACCACACCTAAATAATAATAATAATAATAATAATAATAAAAGACCTGTAATTAAACTGTGCTCTTCCTGTGTGACGGGATTAGACGTGGCCTACTGCTGGACAAAAGAAGAAAGGAAAAGAGAAGTAGAGTCACGGGTGTGTGATTTGTGCCGTTTACACTCTGAACAAAGAATGTGCTGGTTTTGATAATCCCGCCCCTACCACAGGCCACACCCCTCCAATACAACAATATTGTGCGTGTTGATGTGTGGTGTAAACCGTCATCGTCGTTACTGTGTTACTGAACTAAGACAGTGCTCCACTTATTGACCAGCGGGAGGCGCTGCGAGGGACCCGGAACGTTCCCGTTCCTTCTCCACAGAAGGTTGTGCTACTGAGTTACACTCGCCTGATTCGTTCATGATCTTCCTTTATTCAGCTAGATTTCTCGAACAGCTCAGAGTACCGTGTGAGTTTCAATATTTCTGCGTCACCCATAAATAATTACGGATACAGATCCACAGCCATACGTACACGTACATACGCGCACACACACACACACACACACATATATATATATAAGAAAAGGACAATGGTTTAAAAATATACACTACAGCGTACCAGTTCTGTTCAGTCTAAACGGGTTCTGTCCCGCAGTAAAGTTCTGCTGCAGCGGTGGAGCTCCGTGTGTCTGAGACGGACAGACGCCGGGACACAGAGTCCACGCCAAGCGTTTGTTAAATCGGCGAGTCTCCTAAGTGCTTGAGCCGGATGCGCTGGATGTAACTGGTATGGGCGGGGCTGTAGCTGCAGTGGGCGGGGCTGTAGCGTCCGGGGCTGGTGCAGTCCGGCGAGTAGGCGTGTCGGGCCGAACTGTAACGACCCACAGGAGAACCGGGAGTCAAAGACTGGAGTCTGGAGTGAGTCTTTAACACAGCCGGAGTCTGCCAACTACAACACACACAAGCACATAATTAATAACACATGCTGGTAGCTAGTTAGTGTGGAAACAGCTAGTTAGTGGTAGGAGCTAGTAGAGACGTCACGAGAACCGATACCTCGGTACCGACGTTGTTAAAACGTGACGGTATTTGTTGTTCTGCAGTAGTGTAGGTACCGGTATTAATGAAGGTACCGAGGTTGCAATTCAGAAGGACCTGAAGGGGGCAGCAAATACACGCAAGTGGTGAAGAAGAATAACTTCTATGAGCACACGGGGGAAAAACTACAGAAGTTTAGCTCCGCCCCGACGCGTTACATACACAGTCCATATAAGGACATGTAGCCTCATGTCACGAATAATCATTCACATCTTCATGCTTTTAATAAATCTCTCTGTCCTGACACCAGATCAGTGAATTTAAACTAATGCTGCATTCAGAGTGAAAGGGGGGGGGGGGGTTGAGAGTGCAGCTTAGCACTTGTTATTAGCACTTAGCACTGTTTTATTAGTCATTGTCAGACAGCGTTTGATAACTAAAATATACCCTCCCCCCCGCCAGAGGAGGAGGTTCTCCAGGAGAGTTGCTAATCGAATTTTTTTTATTATTTATTTATTTTTATATCACACTGTGGTATCGACTACCGGGTCATTTTGGTGCTATCGGTAACGACTACTAGATTATTGGTATTGTGATATCCCTAGCAGCTAGTTAGCGTGGTAACGGCTAGTTAGCGTGGTGGTGAGCTGCTCTCACACTCTTAGTGCCCATGTGTGTAGGCAGTGGAGGGGGCGTGGCCGACATACACACCTCCGCATCTCTGCGCTGGTGTACGACTCGATGGTGCTTTTCCACTTGTGAATGCTGGGATATTTGAGCGGGTCGATTTCGACTCCTCCCACTGCAGCAAAAACATCACGGTCCAGTCTGGAGGGAGCGTCTCTGTGTGGAGACACGCGGGAGAACAACGCCAACGTCAAACACACTAACTCACAACACAACACAACACAACGCAGCACCCACGGCTGGATGACTCACCCCTCGATGAACAGCCCTTTCCTGATTCGAGGGGGCGTGGTCAGGATGAGGTCATTCGAACGGTCCAATGATCTATAAGATCCAGCGGTGGAGGAGGAGGCGGAGCTTGTGTGATCCCATGATCTGGAGCGCGAACAGAGCAATCGCTCGCTGTTTGATCCCGATCGAGTCCTCGCTCTCTGCTCCTCCTCCTCCATGCTCTCCTGCGCCAGGAAGTACTCGTCCGAACTCGCGCTCAAAAGCTCCGCCCCTTCCTGTTCACCTCCCACCGGGTGGTCACGCAGCGTCATACGCTCGAACTCCGCCATCAGGTTGGAGATGGGCGATGGCGGGCAGGAAGAGGCGGGGTTTCGTGGCTCGATCAGGGCGGAGTCTTGTGAGACAGGCAGGATGTGGAAGCCCCGCCCACCCAGGTCGTCTTTAGAGCTGCAGGAGGCGGAGGAGGAGGAGGAAGCGGAGGAGGACGAGATGCTGGTGAGCGCCGCGTTCTGTCGGTTCTTGATCTCCTCCAGCGAGATATCGGCCTCGTCCAGGAACGCTCCGACCGACAACGAGTTACTGAACAACTTCTGCTTTCCTGAAACGTTTTCACACGCACGCACACACGTCACACACACAAAACACGTTCCTCCACCTACACCTATAGTACACCTACATCTCTCCAGCGTGTGTGTGTGTGTGTGTGTGTGTTGTCTTTACCCGGGGACGGAGTTCTGAACTTGTTGCTGTTATTGACTTCTCCAGCCTGGTCTCGAGCGCGCTCACTGAAGTCCTTCTTGCTCAGGAACTCCTCCAATCGCCACAGACCCTCTACTGACACCAAGTCCACGAAACTGTCCAAGAAATCCCAGTACTCAGCCCAGGGGTGGCCCAGCTCATGCGCCAGGTCTCTACAGGTGACACACACACTGCGGTGAAGCTCACTGTACGAGTGTGTGTATATATTATACACACACACACGATCGCTCTCTCCACACTGACCTGCCGACTCGCTCTGCTCCACGCTCGGGGTCTGACTTGAGGATGTGGTGGAAATGCTCCGCCCGCTCTCTAGGGGGCGTCTTCCACACACGCCTGAACTCGTCCGCCTGACAGACGCAAATATACACATAGCGCTGTAATGCTCAAGAGACGTAACTGTGCAGAGATAACGGCAAAGAGAAGAGAGAGAGAGAGAGAAGACTGTGACTCGACTCACTTTCGAGGGGCTCAGGGGGCCGGCGAAGGCCCTCACCGCCATCACGGGTTCCCGGGGGCTTCTGGGTAATTGTGGTGTGCGGTTTTCCATCGGCTCAGGTGACCAGCGGGCACCGATCACGGGCTGGGCGGAGTTATCGGCTGCTCGGAGGAGGGGCACGTAACACCGGTCTACGACCAATCAGAAACAGGCTCAGGAACGTCATCAAAACAGTCACGTGTTTGAAAATGTAAATAAATAAATAAATAAATAAATAAATAAACGATTACCTTCCAGATACTCCGTAATCTTCTGCTTGATGTCTGGGATTTTGTTTTTTTCCTTCATCCGCTCGCAAATAATCTGGAATTAGAGACACGACTAGAAGACTGCAGCAGGTACAACAAAGCGCTGTTTCACACACACACACACACACACACACGACCGTGTTCCACAGGCCGCACGGCACTGTGGGTAAACGCACCTCGCAGGGTCGCTGGTCGTATTTGTTCTTCCTGTGTTTGTCGATGTGGGGATGAGAGCAGAGGACGTTCACCACGGCCGCACAACCGAACTTACACGCAAAGTGTAGCGGAGTCTCGAAGCACTGAACACACAGCAAACCACGGTTAACACACACACACACACACACGCGCGTTACGACGCTAACGCCACGCCTCCGACTCACGGCTTTATCGGGCGTGTTGAGGTACAGGTCCACGATGTAGCGGATGCGCTGGTGCAGCATGCTCTCCGTATCGTCGGGATACATGAGGCGCATGAAGTCCGGATTCTCCAGCGTGTCGAGCAGCAGCTGAGCCACGCCCGCCTGGTTCTCCTTCGCTGCAACGTGCATCACGTTATACCTGCAGCCCTCCTGCAACACACACACACACACACACACACAAGTGTAAAACCATGTAAGAGACCACCGCAGTGTCCAGCAGTACTTTAGACACGTTTGAGGGTTTGAGCAGTACAACCCTTTAATAGTTCCTACACAATCTTCCAACAATCCACCGCTCAGGTAAGTTCCTTCAGGTGCAGTTCCCGACCTGTTCCCCTATCCTCCGTCAGGGAGCCTTCACCAGCTCCACGAAGTGTGATGGAAACAGCGGGAGGTGTGGAGACCTGGAGTGCCTGGACATGTTTAGGTGCAGAACCAAAGAAAATAAAATAACCCAGTTCAGCATGGCACTGATCAATAATCGGTCGCTGCTGCGGTGAGGTCCGAGGTGCTTTCACGTAAGTGCTGAAGAAACAGCCGAGACGTTTCCACGGCCAGGTGGACCGCTTTGTAGCGAATGTCACCGTGGCGTTCTACACCGAGACGCACGCCATACGTCTTCCCCTCGCAACTGCAGAGAAGCTAAGCTAAGCTAAAATGTCCACAGGTTGGCACAACTGGGCTTGCAGTCAAGCCAGCACCCTTATCATATCACCCGTCTAAAAATAGATCAAATCCCCAGCTGTTGGGTCTCACGGACAGGGAGGTCCGCCATGCCAGGAACTAGAGGACTGCAACATCTGACATTTCCCACCAGCACTTCCAGTGGCCCGAGGTCAACACCAAGCAGCAGCACCACTGAGTTTCCAAAACCCTCCGTTCAGCTTCACCGTGACGGTACCTAAAAGAGACGGTTCCCTCTGAGCTTCACTGTAACGGTACCTAAAAGAGACGGGTCCCTCCGATTCTGTAACGATCGTGGAAGGGCGTTGAGGGTCAATCTCAGTTCAGTCTTAAATCTGGAGGTCACCCCACACCGAGTATGCAGTCATGTTTTTAAAGCAGTAACGGCTGCTATATAAAGACTTCTTGGTAAGGATGGACTTGGAGACAGAGTGAATAAGTGTAAAAAAACAGCAGACACACTAACGCAGCGAATACGGCGTGTAGATTACGCGGCGCTCTCTGACCTGTAGCACGGTGGGGTTGTCTCCGGAGCCGATGAGGTAACGCGGGTTGCTCCACACCAGCTCGGTGAAGGCAACCTCGTCACCTCGCTCCACACACACTCGCAGCCTCGCCGTCAGGTCCTGAGGACGAGGACTCTTGAAGCTGTTGGCCTTTTCCCGGTTCATCCCGTCCGTCTCCGCCAGAGACGAGCCCTCTGATGGACAGACAGAGAGACAGAGAGAGAGAGGTGTTGGTATTGGATGCTGGAAAGAAGTCGTGTGTGAAGAAAACAGGAAGTGCGTCTCACCTTTGCCGAAGACGAGGGCGGTCTTCACAGGCGACACACAGGGGGCGCACTTGCTCGGGGAGGGGAAGTAATCACAGAGTCCCTTGGCGAACTTCTCAGCATCCTCTCGAGTAGAAAAGGCCTTGAAGCGAGCGCCCTTCATCATCTTCACCGCCTGCAGAGCCTCCTTCTTATCCATGTACACGTGAACCCTTTCTACAGCACACAATAATCACTCGTTATAAATCTATAACTATACATCATACACGTGAACCCTTTCTACAGCTCACAATAATCACTCGTTATAAATCTCTAACTATACATCATACACGTGAACCCTTTCTACAGCACACAATAATCACTCGTTATAAATCTCTCTCTAACTATACATCATACACGTGAACCCTTTCTACAGCACACAATAATCACTCGTTATAAATCTCTCTCTAACTATACATCATACACGTGAACCCTTTCTGCAGCTCACAATAATCACTCGTTATAAATCTCTCTAACTATACATCATACACGTGAAACCTTTCTACAGCACACAATAATCACTCGTTATAAATCTCTATAACTATACATCATACACGTGAACCCTTTCTACAGCACACAATAATCACTCGTTATAAATCTCTCTCTAACTATACATCATACACGTGAACCCTTTCTGCAGCTCACAATAATCACTCATTATAAATCTCTCTCTAACTATACATCATACACGTGAACCCTTTCTACAGCTCACAATAATCACTCATTATAAATCTCTCTCTAACTATACATCATACACGTGAACCCTTTCTACAGCACACAATAATCACTCGTTATAAATCTCTATAACTATACATCATACACGTGAACCCTTTCTACAGCACACAATAATCACTTGTTTATAAATCTCTAATAACTGTACATCATACACGTGAAACCTTTCTGCAGCTCACAATAATCACTCGTTATAAATCTCTAACTATACATCATACGTGAACCCTTTCTGCAGCTCACAATAATCACTCGTTATAAATCTCTATAACTATACATCATACACGTAAACCCTTTCTACAGCAGCACACAATACTCATTATAAATCTCTCTCTAACTATACATCATACACGTGAACCCTTTCTGCAGCTCACAATAATCACTGTTATAAATATCTCTCTAACTATACATCATACACGTGAACCCTTTCTACAGCTCACAATAATCACCGATAAATCTCTATAACTATACATCATACACGTGAACCCTTTCTACAGCACACAATAATCACTCGTTATAAATCTCTATAACTATACATCATACACGTGAACCCTTTCTACAGCACACAATAATCACTCGTTATAAATCTATAACTATACATCATACACGTGAACCCTTTCTACAGCTCACAATAATCACTCGTTATAAATCTCTAACTATACATCATACACGTGAACCCTTTCTACAGCACACAATAATCACTCGTTATAAATCTCTCTCTAACTATACATCATACACGTGAACCCTTTCTACAGCACACAATAATCACTCGTTATAAATCTCTCTCTAACTATACATCATACACGTGAACCCTTTCTGCAGCTCACAATAATCACTCGTTATAAATCTCTCTAACTATACATCATACACGTGAAACCTTTCTACAGCACACAATAATCACTCGTTATAAATCTCTATAACTATACATCATACACGTGAACCCTTTCTACAGCACACAATAATCACTCGTTATAAATCTCTCTCTAACTATACATCATACACGTGAACCCTTTCTGCAGCTCACAATAATCACTCATTATAAATCTCTCTCTAACTATACATCATACACGTGAACCCTTTCTACAGCTCACAATTATCATTATATAAACTCTCTCTAACTATACATCATACACGTGAACCCTTTCTACAGCACACAATAATCACTTCGTTATAAATCTCTATAACTATACATCATACGCGTGAACCCTTTCTGCAGCTCACAATAATCACTCGTTATAAATCTCTATAACTATACATCATACACGTGAACCCTTTCTACAGCACACAATAATCACTCGTTATAAATCTCTATAACTGTACATCATACACGTGAAACCTTTCTGCAGCTCACAATAATCACTCGTTATAAATCTCTAACTATACATCATACACGTGAACCCTTTCTGCAGCTCACAATAATCACTCGTTATAAATCTCTATAACTATACATCATACACGTGAACCCTTTCTACAGCACACAATAATCACTCATTATAAATCTCTCTCTAACTATACATCATACACGTGAACCCTTTCTGCAGCTCACAATAATCACTCGTTATAAATCTCTCTCTAACTATACATCATACACGTGAACCCTTTCTACAGCTCACAATAATCACCGTTTATAAATCTCTATAACTATACATCATACACGTGAACCCTTTACGCACAGCAAAACAATAATCACTTCGTTATAAATCTCTATAACTATACATCATACACGTGAACCCTTTCTGCAGCTCACAATAATCACTCGTTATAAATCTCTCTCTAACTATACATCATACACGTGAACCCTTTCTACAGCTCACAATAATCACTCGTTATAAATCTCTATAACTATACATCATACACGTGAACCCTTTCTACAGCACACAATAATCACTCGTTATAAATCTCTATAACTATACATCATACACGTGAACCCTTTCTGCAGCTCACAATAATCACTCGTTATAAATCTCTCTCTAACTATACATCATACACGTGAACCCTTTCTGCAGCTCACAATAATCACTCGTTATAAATCTCTATAACTATACATCATACACGTGAAACCTTTCTACAGCACACAATAATCACTCGTTATAAATCTCTAACTATACATCATACACGTGAACCCTTTCTGCAGCTCACAATAATCACTCGTAATAAATCTGTATAACTATACATCATACACGTGAACCCTTTCTGCAGCTCACAATAATCACTTGTTATAAATCTCTATAACTGTACATCATACACGTGAAACCTTTCTGCAGCTCACAATAATCACTCGTTATAAATCTCTCTCTAACTATACATCATACACGTGAACCCTTTCTACAGCTCACAATAATCACTCGTTATAAATGTCTATAACTGTACATCATACACGTGAACCCTTTCTACAGCTCACAATAATCACTCGTAATAAATCTCTATAACTATACATCATACACGTGAACCCTTTCTACAGCACACAATAATCACTCGTTATAAATCTCTATAACTATACATCATACACGTGAACCCTTTCTGCAGCTCACAATAATCACTCGTTATAAATCTCTATAACTATACATCATACACGTGAACCCTTTCTACAGCACACAATAATCACTCGTTATAAATCTCTATAACTATACATCATACACGTGAACCCTTTCTGCAGCTCACAATAATCACTCGTTATAAATCTCTAACTATACATCATACACGTGAACCCTTTCTGCAGCTCACAATAATCACTCGTTATAAATCTCTAACTATACATCATACACGTGAACCCTTTCTGCAGCTCACAATAATCACTCGTTATAAATCTCTCTCTAACTATACATCATACACGTGAACCCTTTCTACAGCTCACAATAATCACTCGTTATAAATCTCTATAACTATACATCATACACGTGAACCCTTTCTACAGCACACAATAATCACTCGTTATAAATCTCTATAACTATACATCATACACGTGAACCCTTTCTACAGCACACAATAATCACTCGTTATAAATCTCTATAACTATACATCATACACGTGAACCCTTTCTACAGCACACAATAATCACTCGTTATAAATCTCTATAACTATACATCATACACGTGAACCCTTTCTGCAGCTCACAATAATCACTCGTTATAAATCTCTCTCTAACTATACATCATAGACGTGAACCCTTTCTACAGCACACAATAATCACTTCTTATAAATCTCTCTCTAACTATACATCATACAAGTGTTTTAAGATCAAGTTCCATCCTTCTCAAGCGTTGTCGAAGCTGCATTCTGACTCAACGTGTTGGACGTTATTATAAGAATGCACACTGAGGATGAGGTCTCACCGTTTCTGGCCAACACGTCCTCCCACAGCGGACACACTCCGTAGTAGAGCGTGGGCTGAGGCGTCCTGTTCGGCGTCTGGACGTCATGCCGTGACGGAGACATGCTCTTCTCGCTCAGTGGTTCCTCCTCAGGCGGGTTGAGACCGAGGTGGTACCCGACCTCCCCCTCCTCGGCGTGGGCGGTGGCCGAGCCTCCAGATTCCGGAGCGGAGAGTCCGGCGTTCCCGACGAGGGAGCGGGCGAGTTTGCGCTCGAACACGGCGCGCGTGGTGGCCGTGATGGGGCCGCACTTCAGGTTCGCTTTGAGTATCTCCTCCCTGAGCTCGTCGTCACTCAGAGACTTCAGCCGGGTCAGAGCGGCCTCCATGCTGCTGACAAAAGGAAATCGGTTCACATCACACACACACACACACACACACACACACACACACACACACACACGGAGTCTAAAGGCAGCAGTTTTATAAGAAACCCGTTTCTGTAAGCACGCTTCCACACGTTTCGGTTGGAGAGATGGAACTACTTTTTTCACAGGGAGGAATTTATGGTTCTGGGTACCGACAACACCAAAAAGCCTTCATGAACGTGTGAAGAACCCAGAACCACTTTGTCCTGACGGACACACACAAGAACTTTCTCTCGCGTATTCGCGGCTTTATTTAACAGGAGTTACACAGCTGCTGCTCTTCCTCAGAGCAAGGAAACGTGTTGAGATTCTTCTCCGAGCCAACCTGTCTCTCTCTCTCTCTCTCCCCGATGTAGTGGAGCGAGATGAAGAAGATAAGATCCCAGAGTACTCCTGGAACCTTCAGTGTGAATGGAACAGACTGATGGACCTTGTGTAGCATGCACACCGTGGACCATCTGCTGTAGATGTCCATGAGAAGACGTGTGAGATCAGACAGACGTGTGAGAGGAGCTGCGTGAGTGTCAGACGGGTGAGAAGTTCAGAACAGCGCAGACAGACAGACAGACAGGCGTGTCACACCCAGAGGAGCGTCTGACGGCGCTTTTGTGCGCGTGGAGGTCCCCGTGAGCGGTACTCACCGTTCAGGCCGGATTTAATCCACCTCCTGTGCAGCACGAGGACAAATACATCCGGGTCCGAGGCGCGCCGCAGCTACTCGGAGAGGACGCACAATGCAATGACACACGGAGACGCGCATTGTTTACAAGCGGCCCCGCGCATGCGCAGTGCACACGCGTCACGCTCGGCAGTGCTGCGCATGCGCACACCGCGTGCTCGCGCGGCGGTTTATCCGATTCAAAGCGTTATCTTTTGAAACGGTTTAAAAAATAATAATAATAATAATCTTTAAAAAAAAAAAGACCGTAGAGCTCACCTTTCCTCCGGAAGTCCTCCGGGTGCTTTAGCGGACTCGCATTCAAACTACAGCCGTTACCTTGGAGACCACATTCAGCAGCGCTTTATCGCTTGTGCTCCAGGACGCGGCGGTAAAAGCCTCAGCACGTCGTCCCGCAAGCCCACAAGCCCGGTTCAGTACGGGTGAACGCGCTGAAATCCACTCGCCGGTTTAAACTGACAGGGAAGCACGCCTAGCGCACACGCGCTCACTTCCGGAAGCGTCTTCTTCGCTACGATTTCACTTTAACGCCCACCTGCGCTTCCTCTGGCCGCGGCTCGTCATTACACCAAACTCATCTTAAATCGGCATTAAAGGCATTCTTTATTCTCCCCTGTAGAAAAATATCGCTTTTAGCCATGGCCTCAGCACAAGTGTATTACAGGCTGAGGAAGATTTACAGTCATTACAGTACAAAATGTGCGCTTGTTTGTATGGGCCGCCTGTCAGTCATTGTTATAGCCCCGCCCTGACATCCATTAAGTCCGCCCCCACCCGAGTCTGACATCAGCAGGCACCCCTGTACAGCCAGATAATTCCCCTTTGAGTGAAAGAACAAAAAAAAACCACCAACAGTAAACTCAAATTAAAACCAAACCAAAAATAAATCCCGTCAGTGCTTTTCCGAGCTGGAATAGTTTATAAAGAAGCAACATTACTCCTGGACAGGTCTGTTTCATAAGAAATCCTGCTGTTGGAGATATTACAGTGATGCGTACAAGTTTTGTATGAATATGACTGAACACATCAGATTACTGGCACCCTGTCCAGGGTGTACCCCACCTAACCTGGGATAGGCTCCAGGTTCCCCATGACCCTGAGAAAGGAGTAAGCGGTAGAGAAGATGGATGGAAGGATGGAGCACTTTTCACACGAGTCCTAAACGTAGATGGAGAGAACCCAATTAAACACATGAGACAATATTATACTCAGTCATTTATTTATTGAGGAAAATGATCCAATATTACACATCTGTGAGTGAAGCTTTGCTTTCGGTGTCTGGTGTGACCCCTCGTGCAGCAATGACTGCAGATATACGTTCAGTTGGTTAGAAGTTACCCTGGGTTCCTTCAGGACCTCACGGACTATTACACGCCTTGCTCTTGGAGGGATCTTTATTGGTCTCCACTCCTGGAAGGTAATAACGGTCTTGAATTTCCTCCGTTTGTACACAATCTGTCTGACTGTACACTGGAGGAGATGGTTTCGTGACCTTTTCCAGCCTGATGAGCTTCAACAACTATTTTTCCCGGAGGTACCGGTTACAACGTCAGGTTTTTGTGATGTAAAAAACATGAAACGAAGCGAAATCAAGTCAGAACATTTCCTACAACATATAAATATCAGGAATACAAACACAACGCTCCCAGTACTCAGCTTGCATAAGTGTGCGCACCCTTTTATAACTGGGAACGTCCAACTGGAAAAGACCTGGGTCTGAAAGATCTTACAGAGCAGGTACAGGATCTCCTTACTGAAAAATATCAATCAGGAGAGGGTTACAGAAGTGTCCAAGGCGTGGGATCTACCCTGGAACACTGTAAAGATCATCATCAACACGTGGAGAATATGGCATGACGGGGACACTACCAAGAACAGGACGTCCCTCTAACTGACGAGAAGATCAGGAGAAAACTGGTCCGAGAGGCTGCTGAGATCTTCAGCTGGATCCGACAGAGTTCTAATGAAGAAAGGTAAAATACTGCTGAGTGAAGACGCTCCACACTGAACACTGGGAGAGGATCTAAAGCTGCTCCAGATGAGGATTAGTTTAGGGGCGCGCACGTGCATCGTCCCCCCGAAAATCCTTCTTATTGTTCTTTACAGTAATGAACAGGTCACAATTTCACTATAAAGGTAGAAAAAGGTTCTGATACGATTCATTATTTTACATCACAAAAACCGGCCATTTTTCCAGGGGGGTGTAAACTTTTGTATCCACTGTATAATATTTAATACACTGTTTTCAGTATTGCATAATGCACCTTTTAAAGGTAAAAAGAAATATAGAAGAAAACGAAAGTGATGGCTCCGTCCACATGGGCTCCGACCCTGAACTCCATGAAGGCACTTCACCGCGTTCTGCCCGAGGCTCGAACATCTCACCTGGACCGAGCCTCCTGTAAAGGAGGCGGAGCCCCGGCACCACCACGCCTCCGTCCTGTCCTCAGCCAGTAGAACGACCCGCCCCCGACTGGAGAACAGCTGAGACACCAGCACACCCGTACCTTTTGATGGAGAATGCTAAGCACTTCAGACACCACAAAAGTATTCACCCCCCCTCCCTCACTGTGAAATCAAGAGATTCGTTTCCATCAGCAGTCACATGATCTCAATATAAACACACATGTTCCTGAAACCCAGAGCTTGTTGGAGAAGGAGCCGTAAGAACGAGTGTGTGTTCTTGGATTTGAAAGTAAAGAAGTGTGTAATGTAAAGACAAAACCGTACAAATGAGTGACGCGACTCCAACTGGTGCGTTTCCCAAATGTATTCGTCCGGGTCGTAATCGCAGCCTGGACAAGTAGTCTTTAAAAACTTCAACCAGGAAAAAAGGTGCAATGAAATACATCTCTCTCTCTCACACACACACACACACACACACCAGTCATATACACATGTACACTCTTCAGTTACGGCACGTTCAACAAACAGCAACAATAACAAAATTATTCACCCCCAGACATGACGGTTATTACATTCGGTCTATATTTTTTTTATTCGACAAAGCAGTGAAGTAACATTTCCGCGTTAAACGAAGCGAGACGTCGCCGCGCCGCGCCGGAGAGAACCTTCACACCAGGAATCATAAAACGGCGTTACTCCACGTCCCAACAGGACTCGACTTATTGCATGTCCGACGCGAGTGGGTGGAGACGTGGAGACGTGCGCTCTCGTCGCCGCGGGTCCGAACGTCACGCCGTACGCAGATCAGCGGGTTTCCTCCCACAGCACGCCCGTGGAGGCGGGATAAACCAACACGACACTAAAACGTGCAGAAAGAAGACTGGAAGTCCATACGCTATTCAGTTATTCTTTTTGTTAAAGCTTAACAATAATAAAATGTACACTCCAGAGCTTTAAAGTGACGCTGCAGCTGATAGAGAGATATATCTGATCTACAGATCCGAGTCCGTCAGCATCGTGCTCGCTATAAACGAAGGAATAAAGCGCAGCGTGCGGTGCCGCCCCGGGGAGAGGACGGGCGGCGGAGCGTTCTATTCCTCTGACACCACAGCACCTCACGTTACACACGACGCGCTGTTTCGTCTGTCTACAGTCACGTCTGACGTCACGGACAGTCAGTTCTCGCTTACGTTATAGCAGCTATAAACACTCTGA
>CM022773.1:22679188-22686688 GCA_012411365.1 Ameiurus melas
GACACGACACACACACACACACACACACACACACACACACACACACACACACAGAGTTTTGTATCTATGATGAGAAAGAACTCCTAAAGCGGCGTGATTTCTCACTGTTAAATCATTACTGTGATATATGTGAACATTAGTGGGACACAGCAGAAGGCAGCAGTATGTAAATGAGTATGTAAACGAGTATGTAAATGATATGCAAACGAGTATGTAAATAAGAACGTAAAGGACCATGTAAATGAGTATGTAAACGAGTATGTAAATGAGTCTTCGCCCGTTATAAATATCGCGATGCAATATTTATTCCAGATCAGATCACCCTTATCCTAATAACAACAACGAGTCTGATCTACGTGATATAAGTCTCCTGGTCTAATCTCACTGCTGTGTGTGTGTGTGTGTGTGTGTGTGTGTGTGTGTGTGTGAGGACGTACTCGAGTCTCCTGGCCTCCTCCTGCAGGGTTCCCAGCAGCTCCTCTTTGGTCTGAAGCTCCTTCCTGATCTCGCTGAGCTCCAGCACGGCCGCACGATAATGCCTGCGGTTATGAGCCGCCTCCAGCCTCGCCTCGGCCACCTACACACACACACACACACACACACACACACACACACGTGTTATAATACGGTACAGCTCTGTAAGTGTACACATCAAACAAATACAATCAGATGAACTGGACAGAAAGTAAACATTTTGGAATTCTACATCAGAGGCTACGTCAGATCCACTCGATGAGATTAGACACAAAAGAGGGAGTAAAAAAACCAAATGCGCATGAGGTTAGGTCCCAATAAACAATACCTGCAGTAAGGACAACCATGTCCTCGGTTAGATCGGACACAGCGCTACACGAATTAGATCAACGCTTTGAGATTAGACGGCAACAAAATGAAAGGTTCTAGTGAAGGTAGCATTTATCTGCATTGTGAGATCAGACACAATAAAGTAGCGTGCTAATATAACGACAAGCTATGAGTTCGACAGTCAGAGATTAGACGCTCAGGAAACGGGGTTCTGATGAAATTGCGATTTACGCGAGATCGGACACTATAACGAAGGCTCTGAGATCAGATGCTAATGAGAACAGGTTTTATTCAACTGTGACTTGTGTTGAGATTAGACACTAACAGAAATAAGTTATGATGAAATTAACTGTTCCACGAGATCAGACACCATAAGGTACGTATTAAAGAAAAGCTCTGAGATTAGACACTTATGAAAATAGGTTCTAATGAAACTGTACCTGTTGTGTGAGATCAGACACTAACATCAGGCTCTGAGATCAGACGGTAATGAAACGGCCTACCTGCTCGGTCAGCTCCTTCACTTTGATCTTCTCGTTTTCGAGGGCAGCCTGCAGCGTCTGGACCAGGTTCCTCATCTGCTGGTCTTCCTCCTCCTTCCTCTTCAGCACGGCTTGGACCTTTAACCAGAATTCAGAGCCGCGTTTTAGAAACACAAACCCTCCGTACGAAAGGAGGTGACCGATCGATCAGATAACGCGTCGCCGGACCGACCTGCAGGTTGAGCTGGACCAGGTCAGCTTCTCTCTTGGCTAGCGCAGCCTCGAGGACGTTAGCGTGCTCCCGCAGTGCATTGTGGGACTGCCCGAGTCCGGTCAGCTTCCCTTTCTCGTGCTCGAGCTCCAGCGTCAGCTTCTTGTTAGCGTCCTCTAAGCGGCGGAGTCTCTTCTTAAAGCAGCGGGACTCCTGCAGCTGTACGTGGAGAAAAGTGCGGTTAGAGAGGAACTCTCGGGAGAACTTAAACACCCGGAGGAACGCGGAGCTCTGCTGACCTCGTCCTCCAGCTCCAGCACCTTCTCCTGATACTCCTCGAGCTCGGCGCTGGTCAGACTGATCACTTCCTGCAGCTCCTTCTCCAGCAGGGCTTTACTCTGGAGCACCGTGTTCAGCTCCGCCTGCAGGACCTCCATCTTTGCCTGGGAACCAAAACACGCCAAGCTAGATCAGCACGCCTGCGTTACTCCCTCTGACAGTTAACGCCGTCGACTTCATCGGGACGTTACCTGCAGAGCCTGGTTGTTCCCGCCCTCGTCCACCTGCGCTCGGAGTTTCACCAGCTCCGCCTCGGCTGCCTCCTTCTCCGCCAGCGCCTCCTGTAGGCGTCGGCTCAGGATGCTCACGGCGTTCTCGTACGCCTTGTGTTTCACCTTCAGCTCCTTCTGCGCGCTCGTCAAATCCGTCCCCAACCTCTTCACCCTCACCTTCTGCTCGGAGATCACCCTGAGACACCGCAACCCACACAACAACGAGCAGAGTCAGTAGTATTCCAAGTCTGATTATTAGAGATGATAGCAGTTCTGTACGGACGGATGGAGGGTCATGTGACTCACTTCTTGGCCTCGTTCTGCATCTCCTCCACCTTCTTCCTCAGGACCTCGTTCTCCTCGGTGACTGCAGAGAGCTGATTCTGGTCAAACTGTACAGACTAGACGGAACACACACACACACACACACACTTAGGGTCTCTTGGTAAACACCAGGAAGTGTGTGTAAGAGTGTGTGTGTAAAAAAGTGTGTACCTGCAGCTGCGTGTCGAGCTGGTCTCTCTCGGTCTGCACCTCCTGCAGATGTTCCTCCAGGCCTCTCATCTGCTGCCGCACGCTCTGGACCTCCTGCAGGAGGCGCTGCTGCTCCAGCTCGGCGCTCCTCTTCTCCTGCTCCGCCTGCTGCACCTCCTCCTTCAGCCCCTTGACCTCCGACAGCAGACGCTTCTTGGTCGCCTTCAGCTCCGTGATCAGCTGCTCCTTAGAGGCCGCATCTCGCCTGTACGCCTCCACCATCACCTGCAGGAGGCGACACAGAGCAAGACACAGGTTCTTTAGTGGTGGTGGTGGTGGTGGGAGGGGCTTGTTGGGTGGGAGGCGCTTGTGCGTTTGATAGACGTACCTTCTGCTGGTTGAACTGCTCCTTCAGCTTCTGTGCTTGTTTCTTCAGAGAGACGTTCTCCTGCTGTAACGACCCGATCTAGAACATAAAGAAAATGAAAACAGGAAGTGATTGACGGATTTTTGAATTTCTTACTCATTGGTTCAGGTCTGACCCACTCACCTGCGTGGCCTGGACCTGCACTTCCTGCCTGAGCTGCTCGAGCGCGTCGGACGAGTCCAGCACGTCCTGTCCGAGTTTCTCGGCCCCGTCGTCCAGCCGGCTCTTCTCGGCACGCGCCGCCTGCAGCGCCACCTCCAGGACGACCTTTTCGTTGCGCAGGAACTGCAGCTCTTCGTCACGGGTGGAGGAGTCGGCCTGCAGCTCGACCAGCTCGGCCTGCAGCTGCTCGTAGCGCGCCTCCATCAGCTGCAGCGCCTGCTCCTTGCCCTGCAGAGCGTCCTGAGTCTCAGTCAGCTTCTTCATCAGGTCCACGTGCTCACGCTGGAACGCTGAGAGCTGAGCCTCCTTCTGCGACAGAGACATTCTCACCTGGACAAGACGAGAAGAGGACACCAAGCTACAGGTTACGCCACACTCGTGTGTGTGTGTGTGTGTGTGTGTGTGTGTGTGTGTGTGTGTGTGTGCGCGGTGTGTTCGCATACCTCTTCTAGCTCCCTCTCGAGTGCTGCACTCTTATTGGCTGCTCTCAGCAGCTGCTCTCGCTCCTCCTCAAACTCCTCCAGTTTCTGCTGCAGGTCGCTCTCCACCATCGACTTCGCGTCATGGATCTGCTGGATGGCTGCTTCCTGCGTCAACATGTCCACCTGGAGGGGGCGGAGTCAGATAGGAGGCGGGGTCATAGAGGAGGCAGAGTCAGAGAAGGAGTGGAGAGGAAAGGGGGACTAAACAGGAGGTGTGGTCAGAGAGGAGGCGGAGTCATCGTGTCACTCAGGAAGCAGCCGGGGTTGAGATTTGGGTAAAGTTTGAAAAGCACATTGAAAGTGACCTGCGTTCAGTAGGGAAAGCGATTTGGGGGCGGAGCTAGGTATGAGGTCAGGCTGCGATGTCAAAAAGTAAACGCCACGCGCCTCACCTCGATGCTCTGCAGCTGGACAGCGATGCGCTCCTTCTCTTTAATGGAGCGGTGCTTGGTCTCGGTGAGCTGGTGAGACAGACTGACGTTCTCCATCTTCAGGTTCTCCAGCACGCCGATCTGAGTCATGTGACCTGCCTGCGATGAAGAGGAGGAGGAGGAGACACGGTGTAACGCATCATTACATAAACACAATTAGTGTGTAAAAAGACAGGGGGGTTAAAGAGGGTGTGTGTGTGTGTGTGTGTGTGTGTGTTAGAAGGTACCTGCATGTTGGCCATCTGACTCTGCAGCCGGACTCGGGCCTCCTGCGCGATGGCGAGCTGCTGCTGGTACCAGCTGCGCAGCTGCTGCAGCGTCTGCACCTCCGCCTGCGACGTCTGCAGCCGAGAGTTCAGCGCGCCACGTTCAGCCTCCGCCTGCTGCAGCTGCGTGTGTAGTCCGGTCAGCTGCTGACGCAACTCGCTCACTGACACACACACACACACAACATATACACACGCACACACACACACACAGACACATTAACACCGAGACCCAGCGATTATAATGAAATGTTTGGTTATTATAAAACGTTCGAGTGGAACTGTCAAGCGTATTTGCATATCCTGCCCCGCCCCTTCCCCCCCACTGCGTTTCCATGTCTCCTCCTCACCCGTGGTGTCTCGAGAGCTCAGGCTCTGCTGCATGTCCTCCACCCTGCCCACGAGTCTCTGGTACTGCTGCTCGGCGAGCTGTAGGTCTTTGGAGAGCGACTCCAGGCCGGCGTTCTTCTGCTCCAGGTGGCCCCGCAGCTCCGCCACGGCCCGCTCCAGCCCGCCCCTCTCCGAGCGCAGGGACGACACCTCCGACGCCAGGGACACCTGGCGCTCCGAACTCACGCGCGTCTCCTCACACTGAGCACGCAGACGCGCGTCCAGCGCCGCTAACTCCGCCTGCAGCTCCGTCTTCTCCTTCAGAGCCTGCGGGAGGGGAAGGGGCGGGGCTTAGCCTTACGAGCGCCGCACATACACTCAGGTAGACGCGCTGAATTTATTCCTAGGTTTTATTTTACCTGACTGGCCTCGGGAGGTCCCTAGTACCTCTAACCTCATCTTCAACCTCCCCAGCTTCATCTTCTTCATCACGCAGCTCAAACTGTGCTCACGACTGTGGCTTATCCGGCATCGCCGCTGCCCGCCCTCTCGGCCCGCTTCGCTCCTCAGCCGGCTATACATTCCTCCCTCAGTGAGGTTTACTGCCCACGACCGTCTCTTCTCAGCGTAGCCCACTGCTACCAGCTAGCCAGTTATATTCGTCTGCCGCCATTTTGGGAGCCGAGGACGCTGGTCTCAGACAACGGCTGAAGTGGCTGACTTGAAAGCGTGAGACGATATCTCGAAAGACTGGCCGTGTATTTCTCGGTGGAGTCTGGGGTTTTGTAGTCGGCGAGCGAATGGATCTTTCCGGATCGTGGCGATTTGGACTTCCTGTCTTTGGGAGCCGGGATGCCGGCGGCGCTGGTTGGATCCTGGGAAGCTGTCGCGAGAACGGTCTACTCTGTCGTGCCGGACGGTGGAGGCTCGCGGTAAGATGTCCGGGTGCAGCATGAGCTCCGGGTCGAGGGTGCTGCAGGGACGAGACTTAGGGGACGAGCGATTGTGCGACTGAGAGAGAGACACATGAAGAGAGAGAGAGAGAGAGAGAGAGAGAGAGAGAGATGAAGAGAGAGACACACATGAGAGAGAGAGAGAGATGGAGACACGAAGAGAGAGATGGAGAGAGAGTGAAAGAGAGAGAGATACACACGAAGGGAGATGGAGAGAGTGAGATGAAGAGAGAGAGAGAAAGAGAGATGAAAAGAGAGACACAGAGAGAGAGAGAGATGGAGACACATGAAGAGAGAGAAATGGAGAGAGAGTGAAAGAGAGAGAGAGGGAGAGAGATGGAGAGAGAGAAAGACCGAAATAGAGAGACAGAAAAAATAGTTTTTGAAACCTCAGAAACACATGGTTCAACACTGTTGCTAGGCAACCAGGAAATATGGCAGCGGAGTTAGCTAACGACGGAGGCGAATAATTACTAGTCATTATAACTCTGTTCTACAGACATGTGAGGTGCATGAACAGTGCAACGTCAACGTTTACCTCAGACGGGTCAATAAACGTCTAGAAAAACATTCCAGAAGAATAAACTACACCTCACTGAGCACCAACCACTAATCACACCTGGGTTCATCCATACTGAGCACCAACCACTAATCACACCTGGGTTCATCCATACTGAGAACCATCACCACCACATCACACCTGGGTTCATCCACCACTAATCACACCACCACATCACACCTGGGTTCATCCACCACTAATCACACCACCACATCACACCTGGGTTCATCCATACTGAGAATCACCACCACATCACACCACCACAGCACTGAGGAACATCGGTGGCAGGTAGCATAGCAGCTAAACCTGACCAAATATGCTCAAGCTAACTGCTAGCTAGAACATCTAACATGTGTGTGTGTGTGTGTGTGTGTGTGTGTGCGCCCTAACTGGCATCGTGTGCGTGAGTGTGTGCGTTGTCATAGAAACAGCCGATTCCGAGACTAAAGCAGAAGTTGATGGAGATTGTCACGGTGTAATCAGCATCGCTGTGTGACAGGAACACGCTATAAATATCCCGGGAACGTTTATGTGAATTGGATGATTGACGATCGACGAGCTTCAGGGAACAAAAAGCCCACCTTGTGATGAAATGTCACTCAGTGACTCACGCGGAATGCTAATCGCGCGAACAACGTGCTCCACAGCGCTAACCGCTAACGCTCCTGCAGCGTGAGCACGCGGATCAAACACAAGCACTCTCAAAATGGCAGACTCAGTTAGCATGCATGCTAGTCCTCAGTTTTTACACAACAACGCTAACAACGTTCAGATAAACGCTGATTAGTCGAATGGTTCAGGAAGATAGTTTATCAGATAAAAAGTGTGAGATTAGAAACTTATTTATCTAACGATGGGGTTTTTTTTAATACGATGCTACAAACATAGGAATCAGTTAGCATCACTTAACCAACGTAGCATGCGTGTCTGTTAGCATGAACACTGAAAAGCTATATGAAGCGTTCACTAGTAACACTGCTAATGAACAACGCTAATAGCGCAGGAAGAAGTTAGCATTAGCATGCTTGATACATCTCAGGTGTCACTAGCGACACTGCTCGTAACGCTAATAGATAAAGGTTAGCATGTTCGCATTTCAGAAGCTAACACAGCCTGACACACACACACATACACACATACACACTATGTTTAAGAACATTTGAGACAAATGCCGAAAGTAATGGCGCCCTGACCCTTAGCGTGAGCTGGTCATGTGACCGGGCGTTCCTTGGCGGCCGTTAGTACGAGCTGTGCGTGTGTGTGTGTGTGTGTGTGTGTGTGTCTCACCCTCTCCCGGTGTCTCTGAACACGGTACTGCTTTAGCTGCTCCTCCAGACGCCGCCGAGCCTCCAGGCGGATCTTTTCCTC
>CM022773.1:22691688-22706688 GCA_012411365.1 Ameiurus melas
TTTAATTGTGACCCATCCTCCTGTATTTAGTGATTATGTAACACGTCACATGCTAAAGAAAACTCCACGCTTCAGGTTCAGACTTCACGTGGAAACGACGAGCGGAAGCTTGCAGCCCAGTTAGAGTCGATCTTCTGTTACGCCTGCCTGCTGTTGTACAGAAATCCTATACACAAAAACACTTCGTCTCCAGAGCAAGTTTCTGATTGGCTGATTAAATTGAACAGAAGCCCCACCTCTTGTATAAGTAGCCCCGCCCACCACTGTAAAAAGCAAGATACTCATTGCACGACTATACCGAGACTCAACACTACACTGAGCACAACACACACACACACGAGTGAAGTTTTCTTTATTCCTCCATTTGTTTATAATCACACAGAGCAGCGCCAGGCCTCGGGGTACTTCACTGATCTCTCCAGGTCCTCTGCTCAGGCAGGAACCCTCGCCTCCCGGGTTCTCCCTCGGAACCCCAGCATTCCGTCGACTGGACTCACTTCCTGCTCGCTCTGCGTCGAGTACAGAAAGAAAAAGAAAAACCAAATAAACGCGATCTGACGTGGGACGGAGCCGGGCCCCGCCCCCTCGGTCAGGGCGATCGGGTGATCCGTACGCAAGCAGACGAGTGCGGGGAGAGAGTGTGTAGGTGTGCGCGAAAGAGAGGGAGAGGAATGGATTAAGAATGACGTCGAGGTCTCCGATGGACAAATAAAAAAAATTATAAACAAAAGATCTTTGAACCCAAAATAAAGAGACTAAGTGTCCGAATGTCGTGTTCAGAGTCTGTTGTAGAAAAGAGAAGTGCTGCGAGGAGGAGGAGGAGGAGGGGGGATGTGGAGAAGAAAAGCGACACTCATTTCTCCTCTTCCTCCTTCTTTTCCTCCACCGTCTTCTCCTTCTCTCCCTCTTTCTTCTCCTCCACCTTCGTCGTCTTCTTGTCCTTGATCGACAGCTCCTCCAGTTTCTCCGCCACGTTGATGGCTTTGTCTTCGCCTTCCGACAAACACACACAAAATGAATTAGATCAAAGGCATGACTGGTTATTTTCCTATAAAACGGCACCACCCACACGACGACAGGTGTAGCAGAGCGCTCTGTAGCTCCTCCCACACGGGGCGGAGACAGTCTGGAGCATTTCTGCAACGTCACTGTAGCAGACTGAAAAAGTTCCGAGCCGGAGGAGGCGACCCCAAACAGAGTGAGTCTGCACGTGTGTGTGTGTGTGTGTGTGTGTGTGTGTGTGTGTTACCTTCGAGTGATTTCCGGACTTCCTCTTTGCATTCGTCAAACTTCACCTTGAACTTCTGTGCATCTGTAAGGAGAACAAACCCATGAGTTCGGACTGCTGAGGTTCTGTTAGGACAGCGTACAGTGGAGCCGTGACGTGTGTGTGTGTGTGTGTGTGTACTCACTCTCTGCGTTGAGAAAGCGGATGGCCAGCAGCTCGGGTTTTGGTTCTTCATCTGCAAAGTCAGCATGTGTGTTCCACACCCAGGCCCTGTCACTGCCTGCGTTCGGCTTCAGCTCCATCAGTGGCATGACTACACACACACACACCAAAACTAATGAATAAAAGCTAAACAGCAGACGACACTAAATGAACAAACATCTTGGTTCAGAAAACAAAGCAAACAGGAATTTGTAAAGCGCTACACGTTTACACAAGTGTGTGTGTGTGTGTGTGTGTGTGTGTCCAACATTACGGCAACTTAAGCCCAGAAACGATCGGCGCCGAGAGGATACAGCGCGGCGTACTGTACTCACTGTTGTGGTTGGCACAGATTTTGAGCGTGCGGTCTCTCCTCATCAGCAGGCGGATGGTGCCTTTCTCTTTGTGGCGCAGCAGCTTTACGTCCCCTGTACCGCGCTCCTTCCACTCCGGCGGGTCGTTCTCGCTCGCAAAGCGGTACAGCTTCGCTCTCCTACACACACACACACACACACACACGGTGAAATCAGTGTACGATGTAAAGGTGACCGGACACTCACAATTTCCCCGTTCCTCACAGCAAGGACATTTACACTGATGTTTGAACTCGCGGTCACCAGAGGACAGGGACGTTCCGCTCCAACTATTCAACTAATTCCTGTCATTATGATGATTACTAATTAGTACTACTACAACTTTGTGCGTAAGGACGAGACAGATACTGCTCCTGAATCCAGCGCTCTTCACGAGGATGGAGATACTTCCGGAAACGCCGTCTGTCCGGACGGAGATACAGTGCTGTGAAAAACATCCTGGTTTCTCCTGTTTGTGTAAATACAGGCCTGTCTTACAGCAATAAAGGTCACTGTTCATGACCCCACTATCAGAAAGACACTGGGGGCGAGGTGAAAACCACTAACCCAGAACATTAAGACTCGTCTGAATTTTGCAAAAAAACAAAATGACCCTTTGGGAGAATGTTCTGTGGACTGATGAGCGGAAAGTGGAGCTGTTTGGACGAGAGGAGTCCCATTACACCTGGCGTAAACCAAACACAGTATCCACAATAAGATCATCATACAGTCCAGCATGGTGGAGGCAGTGTGGTGGTGTGGGGACGCTCTGCTGCTTCAGGGCCTGGACAGTGCGCAGTGATTGAGGGGAAACATGAATCCTGCTCTCTAGCAGAAAATCCTGAAGGAGAATGTCCGCTCTTCAGTCTGCAAATTGAAACTCGAGTGTAACTGGATCATGCAGCAAGACAACGATCCAAAGTGTAGGAGTAAGTCCTAGAAGTAAGTGAAAGACTGGTCTCCAGTGATCAGAAGCGTGTGGCTGCAGTTATTACTGTTTAAGGAGGGAATTAATTTTTCACATGGATGATAGGTGAATAAAATGTCATTGTATTGAGACAGATTGCCTTTGTTTAAAGCGATGTAGTACGAGATATACACAAACAGAACAAATACTTTGTCACAGCACGGGGAGATACGTTCGTAAATGCTGGGTGATGGACGGTGTATTATACACGTCATATCGTCCAACCCTAATCTGGCTTTAATGAGGCTGCTCCAGTAAATCTTCACTGACAGCAGTAATCTGATTACTGACCTTACTCTGATTAAGATAATATTCTGATTAAGGTGTTTACATGAGTCGTGTTTAGAATACTCCTGTCATGTTCCCACGTTACATGTTATAGATCATAATCAGATTAACAGCCCGCGTCATTACGTCACCGCGCCACGCCGTCCGACGTCACTCCAGAATTTCACGTATCTACATACAGTTGGTCTTCGTTATGGGACCGTGTACAGTTTTGGGTGTTTTTATTTACATTTTTACGAACGCTTTAAGTGCAGTTAATTATTTGTCATACTGTACGTGCTAATAGACGACTGCTTGAAGCCGTGAGGTGCGTCTCAAACCACGTACTTACCGTCTAGATACGTGTATTTTCCCCCACTACAGGCCTGTAGCAGGTAAGTTTGCGGTTTGGGACACAGCTGGACTCTTGTTCGCTGTAAAACGTAAAACTGCCGTGTGTGGTCGTGTCCTGTCGCACAATGCGGTGAAAACTCTCACACAACGTTCATAATGTGATTAAGGTGTTTACATGTCTGTAATACACGTCCATAATAAAACAGGAGTAATCCACGGGTCTTAATTCGATTAGAGCTTAATCAGATTAAGGTAAGTAAAAATGACTGTTTACATGGCAGTTTCTTAATCAGAGTATGGTCTTAATCGGATTAAGAGTGGATTATTGTTGTCCGTGTAAACGCAGCTAGTGACGGGTGAACACATCCCAAATCACTGCACTCACTACTCAGTTTCACTTTAATCGCCCCGGAGTCAATGCCCCATGACGTCCGTACCATCCTCCAGCTGGGAACAAAGCCGTGACCTTTTGTTTCATTTTACCCACAATCCCCAGCAGCACTCACATTTTGAAGAGCTCCTCCTCGTCCTCCTCCAGAGTTTTGACCTCGCGCTCTGGCAGCGACACGATGGGCTCGAAGTGGGGGTCGTGGTTAGAGTCTTCTACGTTATCCGTGGTGGTCTCATGCTCCTCTTGTGTGTCCTTGGGAAAGAGGTGAAGAAGACACCATGCTTTGAACGCGTCACCAATGCATAGAGTGCTTTAGAGAGCTTACACCCTGGACTCTCTGTTTGTGGTGCGTTTCTCTTTAGTCTAATCACAGAGCCGTGGCCCATGGACCAACGAGAGAGCCGGGGTTAACTCTGCCTCAGTGCGGCGGTGCTTTATTACGTGACCCCAGAAGTTCACATCTTTCACCTTTAACAGCAACAGTCACGTCGACCTGGACTTCTGTCTACTCATGACCATCGAACGCCATCAAATTATAAGCTCCGCCCACATCTTAAATCCCACCATATCACAAAACTGTGTCCTCATCCACGAGTCTACATCACGGGTCATTGAAGTACATCTCCAATATACACATGTACAGTGCCTTGCGAAAGTATTCGGCCCCCTTGAACTTTTCAACCTTTTGCCACATTTCAGGCCTACCCACATAAATTTTTAAATTTTTTTTTTTCTGAAGATCACCAACAAGTGGGACACAATTGTGAAGTGAACGAAATCTATTGGATTTTTGAAACTTTTTAACTAATAAAAAATGAAAAGTGGGGTGTGCAAAATTATTGCCCCTTGCGTTAATATCTTTGTAGAGCCACCTTTTGCTGCGATTACAGCTGCAAGTCGCCTGGGGTATGTCTCTATCAGTTTTGCACATCGAGAGACTGAAATTCTTGCCCATTCTTCCTTGCAAAACAGCCCGAGCTCAGTGAGGTTGGATGGAGAGCGTTTGTGAACAGCAGTTTTCAGCTCTTTCCACAGATTCTCGATTGGATTCAGGTCTGGACTTTGACTTGGCCATTCTAACACCTGGATACGTTTATTTGTGAACCATTCCTTTGTAGATTTTGCTGTATGTTTGGGATCATTGTCTTGTTGGAAGATAAATCTCCGTCCCCAGTTTCAGGTTTTTGCAGATTCCAACAGGTTTTCATCCAGAATGGTCCTGTATTTGGCTGCATCCATCTTCCCCTCAATTTTAACCATCTTCCCTGTCCCTGCTGAAGAAACGCAGGCCCAAACCACGATGCTGCCACCACCATGTTTGACAGTGGGGATGGTGTGTTGAGGCTGATGAGCTGTGTTGCTTTTTACGCCAAACATATCGTTTTGCATTGTGGGCAAAAAGTTCGATTTTGGTTTCATCTGACCAGAGCACCTTCTTCCACATGTTTGGTTGTGTCTCCCAGGTGGCTTGTGGCAAACTTTAGACGGACTTTTTATGGATATCTTTGAGAAGCATAAAGGCCAGATTTGTGCAGTGTACGACTGATTGTTGTCCTATGGACAGACTCTCCCACCTCAGCTGTAGTTCTCTGCAGTTCATCCAGAGTGATCATGGGCCTCTTGGCTGCATCTCTGATCAGTCTTCTCCTTGTCTGAGCTGAAAGTTTAGAGGGACGGCCAGGTCTTAGTAGATTTGCAGTGGTCTGATACTCCTTCCATTTCAAAATGATCGCTTGAACAGTGCTCCTTGGGATGTTTAAAGCTTGGGGAAATCTTTTGTATCCAAATCCGGCTTTAAACTTCTCCACAACAGTATTACGGACCTGCCTGGTGTGTTCCTTGGTCTTCATGATGCTCTCTGCGCTTTCAACAGAACCCTGAGACTATCACAGAGCAGGTGCATTTATACAGAGACTTGATTACACACAGGTGGATTCTATTTATCACCAGTCATTTAGGACAACATTGGATCATTCAGAGATCCTCGCTGAACTTCTGGAGTTTGCTGCACTGAAAGTAAAGGGGCCGAATAATTTTGCACACCCCACTTTTCAGTTTTTTATTTGCTAAAAAAGTTTAAAATATCCAATAGATTTAATTCCACTTCACAATTGTGTCCCACTTGTTGGTGATTCTTCACAAAAAATACAAATTTTATATCTTTATGTTTGAAGCCTGAAATGTGGCAAAAGGTTGAAAAGTTCAAGGGGGCCGAATACTTTCACAAGGCACTGTATAATACCGTAATTTCCGGACTATTAAGCGCACCTGAATATAAGCCACACCCGCTAATTTTAAGAAGAAAAACAATTTTGTACATATATAGGCCGCACTTGTCTATAAGCCGCAGGTGTCCATGTTGTAACTGTCACGATTCGTGACGTAAACGAAGCAGGACGGATTCAAGTGCAGTTAGGACGAGAGCTTTTATTGAAACAGAGGAGAGCAGACTCAAGAGAAACAAGAACCACGACCAACTCAATGAACTAAACTAACTAAACCAACTAACCTAAACATTAACTATGACATGAAACAAAGACTCTATATCTATACTCTATAAACCACTTCTACATCTATATTCTAAACTAAGTCTATACAACTCGAAGCTATACTATCCGCTACTAGGCTATAAGCTAACTAGCCTTGACAAGAACTAAGACACATGGCATGAACAAAGACTCTAACTATATTCACTATCTAATTCTAACTCTATATCTAATTACCCGCGTTGTGTGTGTCATGGCTCCCGGTGTGTATATATATATATATATACACACACACCAGCCAAACTGCTAACAGCTGCGGGCAATACCAATACACACGTGACTCGACAACACATGACAAGAAGGGGCGGGGCCTTGACGTCACCAATCTGCATTTCTTCATGTGTTTTCCCTGATGAGGGGGTGTGCATGAAGCGCTAAACGACTGATCTGAAGAATGTAGTGTGAGCGCGTTAGATTTAATTCGAACAGTTTCATTGGTCCACTGTGACCTGTCGGGTCATTTCATTGGTCCGATGTGACGAGGTTAAATGTTTTGGCGGCATGAAGCTCGTTAGCCCGTAAAAATCCATCAATTAGCCGCATCATTGTTTAAGCCGCAGTGTTCAAAGCGTGTGAAAAAAGTAGCGGCTTGTAGTCCGGAATTTACGGTAACATAAGAGCTCGAGACTCCATAAACCTCTTCTCTCCGAGAGCAAGGTGCAGAAATGTCCCTTTATTCATCAGTCCAGGGTCAGAACCCCCAAAATCAGAGAGGAATAACACCCCGCAGTCACGCAGAAGTGTGGAGCACGAGCCCACCTGCACCCGCCGCTGCCCTCTCCCTCTCAGCATCCGGCCTAGTGCTAACTCCTGTAGACTCCGCCCACTACCAGTGTACACTACTCAACACCACACCTTTCACTGTCGCTTATACCCCAACACCACACACTCACTTTACAGGAGGGGGAGTGGGTGGGGGGGGAGGGGTGGAGGGGGGGGAGGAGTGAGTGGGGGAGAAGGGGAGAGTTGGGGGGGAAGCGAGAAGGGGAGAGCTGGGGGAGGAGAGGAGAGTTGGGGGGTTGGGGGGGAAGGGAAGCACGCAGTTTGTGTGAGATTTTTTTGCTAGCATATTAGCTACTAGCTGGGGATATTTAGGCTTAGCAGAGTTCCTGATTAGAATTAAACCTTTAACATAAAACACAGAAACTCACTCATTCTCTCACTGAATCAATCAATAAACTCTCTGTGTGTGTGTGTGTGTGTGTGTGATTAGCTAGCATCAGTGTACCGTTAATGCTAGTTCCGGAGTGGCTCTGCTAGTGCATGCTAATCACACACACACACACGAGGTGGAACACGGCGGGTTGATATGAACACTGTGTGTGTGTGTGTGTGTGTGTGTGTGTGTGTGTGTGTGTGTGTGTGTGTGTGTGATTAACCCCGGCGCGGAGCGGCGCTGCACTGGTCCCACAACACCGACACTTAACCCCGGCGGGATTTAAACCCGACACCGCTGCTCGCTGAGGATGAGCACCATCAGCGCTGATTCACTTCAGCCCGGTCACACACACACTCACACACAAACACACATACATACACACTATACATACACATACACTCACAACACTCAGATACACGCACCGGAGCTACACACACTCACATGTATACACAGAGAGAGAGAGAGAGAGAGA
Source organism: Ameiurus melas (assembly GCA_012411365.1). Classification (NCBI taxonomy): domain Eukaryota; kingdom Metazoa; phylum Chordata; class Actinopteri; order Siluriformes; family Ictaluridae; genus Ameiurus; species Ameiurus melas. The sequence goes on from CM022773.1 coordinate 22,699,627, forward strand.
GAGAGAGAGAGAGAGAGAGAGAGAGAGAGACGGCTCCTGTAAACTCCGCACGAGCCGGAGTTAGAACCCGGGGGACGGAGCCGGTCACATTCTAGTAGAAATCCGGAATAAAGCGGAAAAGAGGCGGCTGGGCGAGCGCGCGCGGGGCGTGATGGCGGGAAGCCGCGACTCTCACCTTGGTATCGGCCATGGTTCCTGCGGATGGGTCACGATTGATTCACGAGGGTGTGTTGTGTTCTTTTGGGTTGATTTTCGGCGCTTTTTCTCACTCACACACTTTCTTCCGGTTAGAGAACAGCTCACCCCCTCCCACTGCTTTCCCGCTTCGCGCGCGACTAACCGGGGCACCGGGTCGGTGACGTCATCTCCTTTCTAGCGCCGCGAGTCGACACAAGAGTCGACTCTGCACAGTTTATCCTACTCCGGGTTAGGATTCTGTTAGCAGCCTGAAGCTGATTGTTATCCTTCATCAGCACGACCCCAAGTGTTTTATTCCTCTTATACTACAGCAAGTTACCAACAGATACAGTTTTATTTCTTAAACACTGACGCGACATCATTTTATCCATCGGTGACCAACACTTCGAATCTTATAGGAGTCGACTCCTAAGTTTCTGGACTGAACGGCTTTATTTCAGAAGCGCTGACTCGGGGACGTCACTTCCGCTCACGGAAGTGACGCTTTCCCCTTTTAACTTTCGTTCTCTTTCCATTTCTCTTCTTTTTTTATTATTATTATTTTACTTTACAGTAATGGCATCCGCTTTGGCTTCCTAAAAAGAATAATAAGAACCGTTTTCATTTGTTTACTTTAAATGTGATTCGTGATCAGTGCGTCACTTCCGGTGCGCATGTAAATGATGCAAAACCGAAAGAATGAAATAAACTCATATGATCGTTGTTGTTTTTATTTGTGTTTGCTTGTTTGTTTATTATTTATTTGTTTATTTTTACCTCCATTTTGTAGGGGGGGAATCTAATGAAAGGTCTAAATCATGCAGTTCAATACTTTGGTGTGTACAGTGATACAAAAGACAGATTTGTTTGTTTAGTTGCTTCATAAAAATGACCAAATAAATCAGTAGTAATGGTATATCTCACTAGAACAGTTTCAGTCAGTTACATGCCCTGTTCAATCCTCATTACTTCTATTATTTATGCATTTTAGCAACTTTTTCCAATATTTCACCACAGTCTGGATTTGGAAAAGCAGAAGAGTGTTTTGGGGTGTTTGTGTGTTTATTTATTCATGTTTAAGAATGTTAGTTGCTCCAATCATTTTGACACCCAGCTGTTATCCACACAGCGTCCCGGTGTAGCTGCAGGTCTTCACTCCAGCCTCGTCTACCAAGCGAGAGGAGGCTGAGACAGAGGAATTAACAGCTGTGGCTTCTGCTCCACTGGAATGAAAACCCAAAGACTAGATAGACTGAGGACAGAATTAAAGTCTAAACCGAGAGATGAATGAATGGAAATGATGGACAGAAGAACATGTAAGGGATGAACAGGTGTATTAATAATGGATGATGGATGGATAGATGGAAGGAGTGATGCACCGAGTGGTGACAGAAGGATGAATTATTGATAGAAGAAAATGGAGTGATTAATGGATCATTGAAAGGAGGGATGTGGTGACTGAACGAGTGTTTAAAAGTGTTTTAATAAATGAAGGGATGAAATTATTATCCTCCTGAGACACCACAAAAAAAATTATCCCCAAAGAACCCGATAGCGAATGAAGAACGAATAGATGAACGGATGGGTGTGGTTATGTGTAGGGATTGTAGATGATTTGTTTAATAAGCAGAATAAAATAACTGCACCCAGGATGCTTTGCACATCTAAGAGCATCATTATATTCACGAAGACATGGCTAGAGAGCTGATTTTACCCACAAGCCACAAACTTTTATTTTTATCTTTAAAATATACATATAGATCATCTGATTTTAAATACCCCACACCCTCCCTCCCTCCCTCCCAGTCCACACTTTATCCCTCCGAAGAAAAAAAAATAACACACAGCCCTCTAAGTGTGCAGCATATTACACTCACTCAATTTTTTTTTTCATGGTTAGGAAGTTAAATAAAACGCTACCGCTGAGGTCCTGCAGGGGGCACCGACGCTACAACAGCCTGGACTCGGACTTTTGAGTTCGTGACCATGAGCGCGTTGTTTAAACGAAAGGATGGGATTTGAGTTAAGGCTCTGTCTGGTAGGAAAAGTCAGAGTGCTGAGAAAGTCTGCTGACTTTCAGCGAACATGCGTTTCTGCGTCGCAACGTAGCGTCACTGGAAGTGTTTGACGATAAAGGGAGATTCATGATCAGACTATGTGCAAAATAAATTGTAAAATGGACGCCCTCGGAGTCTGCAAACGCCTCCGAGTTAAACATTTCGAGCTACGATTTCTCCACTGTGGTCGCGGTACCAAATCTGTTCTGAATGGAGTTTCACGTTCATTTCTATCATTACAAGAAAGTCAAATATAGCCACTGGATCTAAACATCAAATTCTGCTCACTATGCGACAATCAACAAAAATCAAAACCGATCACAGAGTTCGCTAACTCGCAACATATTATTATTTCGTGTTTTGACGTAGCACCGAAGTGGCTATTCGAAGCCCTTTGTTTGTGGTGCAGTATTAAAGCCAGCCTGAAGGTGGCAGCGATTTCTGAATCTATAAATCTACAAACGTTCCCTAGGGCCCAATCAGGAAAAGTCCAAATTAACATTCTCACAGTTTACTAACTTTTTTTTTTAAATAGTCACCTCAAATCAAACTGCTTTATCCAGCTTGCTAGCTTAAACCCTAATCAAAGACAAAATACGTATTGTGGTCACAGTACTAACACCGGCCTGTAGAGGGCTGTGAGTGTACACTGGGGCTTTAGGGAACAAGTTGAGTAACAGTAAAGCCATGTTGTTGTAGCTGAATCCCAAACTCAGCTTGCTACATGACATTTGGCGTATTTATATAGTGCCACTGTTATTATTTAAAGGCCTTTGTTATTAATGATGTTGTAGTACTAAAGCCGGCCTGCAGGTGGCAATTCCTGCTCGAGTCCGGTTTTGTAGCGTCCTGCGCTCCCGATACAGTTTGTTAATGCTAACACAGTTAGTTAAAATGTCCTCCTCTCCGTCTACATTCCGATATTAGATCCCGCGTCCGGTTCCCCTCCGTATGAGCTCCTCGTTTGTTGATCGAGTTCCTTCTCTGAAGCTGCTCTGGTAATCAAGTGGCGGTACAGATGACAAGAAATCAGAAACGAGTCTGTAGGTCATGTACCGGATCCACTTACAGACTCTCTACAGTCCTCCTTCCTCCAGTCCTACAAGCAGACACCCGGTCCGATTGGCCGACCAGGTCAGTGTGCCCGGCTGCGACTGGTCGACAGTCTCAAGTGGGCGGGGCTTAGGAAGAGCAAAACACGTTTCCTGTCTAGGGGAAAACTTTCTTCAGTCACAAAGCTACGTCGTTCTGCTGTGTTGTGTGTGTGTGAATGCGAGTGTGCGCGAGTGTGTGTGCGGGCATGTTCAAGATCAAGTGAGTGTGTGGTTCCGCTGTTCTTGAGTCAGAAAGATTTAAATTTTTTATTTTTTTACTACAAGTCCATCGTGCAGTTTGTCAGGGTCACACTCGCGGGGAGTATTTGGGGTTTCTTGGCACCTCGGTGAAGGACTTGAGTTCGTAAGGGATCCCTGTGTCCACCTCGATGGATTTGCGGGAGAATAGCAGCCGGATATCGTTGTGCAAGTAGATCTTTCCAGATTTGGAGCTGTGGAATCTGCGAGAGAGAGAGAGAGAGAGATTTTATTAATAATTCTGATCAACAGTGCATGGGGTCTTCAGGTTAAAGTCAGGCAGGACAGCAGCATGAGGAAAAACATCAGACCTAAGGTGTATCAGATAGCATAGAATCTTCTTCCTGTCGGAGGCGGAGCTTTCTGTCCTCGCCCCTGACTCCACCTCTTCCTCCACAGGCACCAGGAAGATTCGATGGCGCAGGAAGGTCATGTGATTGACAGGCATGTCCCCGAAGTTGTAGGTCACCAGGAACATCTTCACCACAGTCTTATTGGGGTTGAATAAGGTCTGAGCACCGAACAAACAGGAGGGAGAATACGAGAACAAGAGATTAACATGAATGAATGAGAGAGAGAGGTTGAGAGAGAGAGAGAGAGAGAGAGAGAGAGAGAGGTTGAGAGAGAGAGAGAGAGGTTGAGAGAGAGAGAGAGGTTGAGAGAGGAGAGAGAGAGAGAGAGAGAGAGACACAGAGTGAGAGGTTGAGAGAGAGACACACACAGAGTGAGAGGTTGAGAGAGAGAGGGAGAGAGAGAGAGGTTGAGAGAGAGAGGACACTCAGTGACTCACCACTTGAATGGTCCCTGCTTTAGGTACACTGTATCCTTTCTTTCCCAGGGGCTCCAGTGAGATCACACCCTGTCACACATCACACAACATGGGCATGATGCAGTCTGACAGTGTAGCACACACACACACACACACACACACACACACAGACACTCACACAGACACTCACACAGACACTCACACAGACACTCACACAGACACTCACACAGACACTCACACAGACACTCACACAGACAGAGACAGACAGAGACAGACAGACAGACAGACAGACAGAGAGAGGGGGGTTACCAGGAAGGGCGAGGGCGCGCTGTGCTCGGACGTGTCGTAGTAGGTCACCTGTACAGGTAGAGTAGCGTGTTTGGGGCAGTACGATCCGCTCGCCCCGATCTCAGCTGTGAAACCCTCGATTCGTCCTGATGGAGAGAACCGACCCTTCAGGATGGATTCCTGCAGACACACACACACACACACTTGTAGTTTGAACTCTGCGTATCCATCTTGTCCCCATATTTCTGTCTTGGAATTTTAGTGAAACAAACAGACGTAATGTTTCAGCTCATAGAAATACCTCAAAGTTTCCCAGAAGTGACCTGCTAACGGCTAACGATGAACCGGACGAGCGGCTGGTGTCCGTGCGCCTGCCACTGCGCAGCTGACGACTACACACACAGACACCATAAAAACACACACACACACACACACACACACGTGTTAAAAGAAGCCCATGTAAAGTGTTTATGAAGTGTGTGTGTGTGTGTGTGTGTGGAGCTCACGATTTGAGGCGAGCGCTGGCCTTTAGCCTCTGCGACGATCGGGAACACTCGGCCGAGCTCTGAGGAGAAGAGACAGGAAGTCACATTAAACCCGAGGTTCAGGCTAACCCAGAAACTAGCATCACAGTAAAAATTAGCATTGGCTATTTATTCTTCTTCTCGTAATTAGAAATCCTGTCAGGATTGTTAGCGGGCTAGTGTTAGCATTTTGAACACCCATGAACATTCCTAAAGACAATGTAAGAGTCCTGTCAGGTTAGCTCGCTAGCTAGCTGTAATACTTACACCTTCAACTACATTTCCCATAATCCACTGCAATCAAGACCACAGAGTGATTTCCCAGAAAGATGTCTAAACATCTCAGATTGCACTTTTTTAATGAATTCATGTTAGCTAACTGGCTAATAATTAGTAACGGCAGAGAAATTCTGTGTATTTACGAGTGGGATCTGTACAGAAATCCTGTCAGGTTAGTTTATCTGAGTTAGCTGGCTAGCGTTAGCATTATGAGAGGTTTCTAAATATCATTTAAAGGATCCGGTTAGAAATTCTTTTTCTTGTTTTTACATAAAGATCCTCTCAGAAATCTCTGTGTCTGTGTGAGGGAACACGGAGTATTGGGACAATGTCCATTGTTAAAAGCACTATACAATTAAAACTGTATTGAATTGAATATTAGTGAGTGTGTGTGTGTTTCGCCTCGGTCAGCACTCAGCAGGTATTTTGAGTACATCATGAACATTACTGAGTGAGTGTGTGTGTGTGTGTGTGTGTGTGAGTTTACTTTGCCCTGCTCTCTGGCTGTGGGTAGGAGGTGTGTCCAGTAGGGGGCAGCCTTGGAGTCGGTGCTGCGTCCCGGTGCCAGTCCGATACCGGGGGTCAGCGCCAGACGGCAGCGCTTGGACGTGGAAGGTCCTTCGTCCTCCGAGCACGAGTCTCCAACGTCACTGAACGACAGCAGCTTCTTCCTCTTCACCTCACCACTCCTGTCTGAAGAGCTCGACCCGTTGGAGCAGGAAGGCGGCGACGGTGGGTGGGGCTGTCTTTCTGAAGGGGGTGGGGTCTTTTCGAGCTCCGCCCCCCACTCCACAGCCTCGGCAGGGGTTAAGGGCAGATGTGAAGACTGCGGGGGCTCGTGCGGGGCAGTAGGGGGCAAGTGAGGGTCCACCATAGGGGGCGATTTGGGTGACAGCGGGGCAAAAGCGTCTTTCGCGGGGAGAGGCGGTAGCAAGGGAGCGGAGCCTCTTCCACACAGCACCTCGCCTTCCATTTCGTCGTCGTCATCGTCCTCTTCATCTTCCTCGTCCTGAAGGAGGCGTTTGGGTGCGACGACTGGGTCCGAGACTTTGTCTAATCCGCGCTTCGTACCCCCTTTAAAGCCTCCTCTCTGGGAGAAGATGGAAAGTTGATAAACCTTCTGCAGCCGCAGCTGTTCCTGGTTCAACGGTCTTGGCTGGGGGTCGAAGGTCACCTCCGGGTCGCTGGGCGGCGGCAGATCTCCGGCCTCAGCCTCCTTCCGGACCAGCTCCACGTGGATATGACGCATGGCGATGTTGCTTTCTTCCTTTTTAAAGTCGGTTGCACGGTATTTTACGTATGAACTTATACTCAAAAAGTCCTAAAACGTTCTGCAGAGTTCAACAGAGCGGAAAAAAAAAGAACGAAAAAAAAGCAGCAGTTAGATCCTTAGATCCCGGAGGTCCGCTTTAGCATCGGCATACTACATTTCCCATAATGCCTTGAAGCACGACGCCTGAAAAACATCATAGAGAGGAAGAAGAACACTGCGTGAATAATGAGCAGATCCGCTGGAATACTTACACCTTCAGATACATTTCCCACAATCCCTCGCAGTGAACAGCAAAAAATCCGATCTGGGCCACATTCAAACCGGGATCTAAATCCAGAACATA
>CM022773.1:22711688-22791688 GCA_012411365.1 Ameiurus melas
ATTCCTCTCACTCTGCAGCAGTTTACCAACACGTACAATTCTCTATTCGTTAAGGAACATCTGCTACGGTTAATGTTGTAGAACGCCCACTAAGCAAGTTAGTTCCTGTTCTCCCGTCCAATCAGAATCCAGGATTCAACATCCCTTCCACTTCGCACGCTGGACCACGTGACAGTGAGACGTTTCATCAGTCCAGCGGAGATCCCAGACGACAGCTTCAGGAGCGTGTTCCTTAGTGATGGACGTGTTAGAGCAGGGGACGAGACCTCAGCGAACCCCACGCCTCGGTGCGGGGGCGAATTGGTAGAGGAGGAGAAATCATGTGGTTTCAGTCAGGCTGAAGCTCTTTATTGCATCCTGGTTCAGATATGAAGACGATCTACTACAGCAGTAATGTGGAAAACCAGGTCCCGGATCTATCCATCTACGAGTGGTGTGGTGGTCTTAAAGAACTGATCTGAGAACAGGATTTCCTCTCTCTGACCCAGGACCAGTCTAAACCACCAAATCCAGGAGCTGATCCGGGGTCAGACTCCTCGTTTACGCCAACACCTGACCCAAGCCTAGAGCTGACCTAGGATCAGACTTCAGACCTCAGAACCAAGACCTGATCCCAGATCAGTGCTAAAATCTGTACGCAGGTCATGTGCTGCACTGGTTATTCTATAGAATATCTGATCTGAGTCTCCACTGGATTAACCCAGAGGAACCCTTCCATTGGCATGAAACTGAACTGTTCTGGGATCAGCTCCAGAAGCTGACAGACACACTGACCCAGCATTTCAGAGCTATTAAAACCAGACAGAGGTGTTCCGTATATGTTAGGGGTGTGTGTGTGTGTGTGTGTGTGTGTGTGTGTGTGTGTGTGACAGCTTGAATGCAAACCAATGACTCAGAGGACAAGGACAGAATAGCTAAACCACACAATCACACTCCAGATCAGGTCGAGCAGGAGGGACGGGAGATAAGACGAAAGAAGAAGAACGAGAAGGAAACAAAGAGGAGAGAGAGAACAGCAGGAGGACAGACGTCCCGGTCGTGTTCAGGGTCGCAGCTACAGCCAACGACGGACATGCCCAGGCATACACGCGCTGAAAACACACACACCCACACACACACACGACGTTCCATTACATTTAACTGCACGCTACAATTACGCAAGTGTCCAGAGACGAGGGTACGAAGGATGAAGGCACGGTGATGACTGTGTGCCTGAACAACCACAAGGTTATGAGTTCAAATCCCACCAGTACGGAGCTGATGCTCAATCTCACCGTCCTGTAGGGGACGCTGCAGCTGTGTGTGTGTGTGTGTGTGTGTGAGACTGTATACAGTAGTGGATTCGTGTAGAACATTTATGGGGAAGATGTATAATCTCACCGTCCCCGGGACAGGACGGGTTTCCCATCCTCAGGCCGTCTCGGCGAGCTCGTCCTCGTCTCGTGCTCAGCACGTTTATTTCGAAGGACGCACCCTTATGGTTTACGCCGGTGCTTCAGGTGGACGTGTCTCGCACGCCGCTCGTCTTTCTATCTGTCTGGTCATACAGGTGGTGACGCCTGCAGCGCCGCTTGTCCCGAACGCCGTCACGTCGCCGCCCCAGACGGCTTTAAAACCGCTGCGTGGCCGGCCCCCGGTTCGCTAATGAGCGCCGTGTGGTTCAGAGAGGGCAGCGTGCATTACTAATGACCCCCTGACTCGCTCCCCAACCTGCGTGTGCCATTCAACTCGCTCGCCCAGTGAAAAACCCAAAACCCTCCGGGGTGCCTGTGGTGCCTTCTCTATCGTTCTCTACTCGTCTCATTGTCCCTCGGTCTGTCTGTCTGTCTGTCTCTGTGTGTGTGTGTGTCACCCTTTCTCTCTCTCTTTCTCTCTCTCTCTGTGCATGCATGAGTGTGTGCGCACGATTAAGACGCAGGTGAAATTGCTTATGCAATGCCAAACCTTTTACACAAATCTCTCGAACAGAAACTCTTTTATTAAAGTCCACGAGGGGCCTCTCTCTCTTTCTCTCTCTCTCTGTGTGTCCCCTCTCCCTCTCTCCTCTCTCTCTCTCTCTCTCTCTCTCTCTCTCTGTCTCTGTGTCCCCCTCGCTCTCTCTCTCTCTGTACAAAGAAAGAGCAAATTCACAAGCAAGAACAAACACACAAAAAAATACAAAAGAGAATGAGATGGAAAGCATGAAGCTGGACAAAGCACACACACACACACACACACCGGCCTTCAGGTTGTCCAAAATGGCATGAATCGTACACAAAAGCGCACACACACACACACACACACACACACACAAGGGTCTCATTAAAATGAAAAGAAAAAAAGTAGCACACATCCTGAACAGATCAGGAGAGGAATGAAAAGCCTGGATGGGCGTGCACACACACACACACACACACACACACACACACACACACCATGTCACTCAGATATACACCTAGTGCAAATGTAACTTCATGAAGAATCTGTGTGTGTGTGTGTGTGTGTGTGTGTGTGTCCTGGTCCAGGAGATCAGACTGTATGTGAACAGATTGCTCCTCCTAGCCGGATGTTCTGCTGGAGATCAGCAGTGAGATCAGTAAGATCAGAGGTAGTGTGTGTTACTCACCCCGGACTGAGTGTGTGAGCAGAAGGAGATGACAATGGCAGGAGGAAGTCGCTTCCAGATCCACCAAGACAACAATAAAAGAGTTGGCTCTCTTCTTTTTATTTGTAGCAACAGCGGATCAGATCGGATCTCCTCTCTTTTCCTCTCCTCTCCAGTCCAAACACACCGCCATCAGACCCGTGTCACCATCTCCACCTTCTCCACCTTCTCCAGCACTCCTCCATTACACCTCCCTCTCTCTCTACACCCCGAATCTCAGCTCCTTTTCTTTACAATCCACGTCCTCCGCCACCCGGGCCTTGTATCTCTCTGTGTGTGTGTGTGTGTGTGTGTGTGTGTGTGCTCTGCCTCGTCTGTCTTATGTTCCCCAGCCAGCCGTCGCCCCTTAAAACCGAGCCTGTCCCTTTAAAAACACCACTTCCGCGTTCAGCTGCAAAACCAGCAGGGGGCGGGACGACAGAAACAGCTGAAGCGCTCTCGCTCACGCGATTGGTCGAGCGTCACAAAGGCGCAGCCAATGGGCTCTCGGGCGTGCGTGCGTCATTTACATATGCAGGCTTGCGGCGTCTGATTGGCTGCGCTGTAGGGTGACGTGCGGCGTAGCCACGTGCTGGGGAAGGGGCTGGAGAAGTGAGCAGGAACTCTGAGAAGTGTTCATCAACACAACGGGACACCGCATTTCTTCTCATCTTAAATTCAACATTCACCACAGAGGGGCGTGATTACACAATCCGGCTTACTGCGCTGTGAGGGTTAGATATTCATTACTTACATTTAAATCTAATCCCACACACTCACACACTCCACACTCACACACACACACACACACACACACACACACACACACACACAACACTCACACACACACAACACACAAACATACACCACACACACACACACACACACACAAAACAACACACACACAAACAACAGACACACACATGTCGTTCATATTACAAACAGTTGGCTTGTTTTTTTTTTTTTTTTTTTTTTTTTTTTTTTTTTTTTTTTTTTTTTTTTTTTTTTTTTTTTATTTTACGCACGCAAAAACAGTTCAGTTTTATGCACACACCAATAACAAAAGACTTTGTAGCGGTTTTTTTCATAAGCCCGCGCTTCTAACTGTACTCACTTTGAAATTACCAGTATTAAATCTACCACCCTATTGCAACAGACAGTCTGCAGTCAGTAATTGTGGACATGCACATCACTATAGGTTTGTGTGTGTAGGGTTTTTTTTTATTTCTCTCTTTCTTTCATCAAAGTTATTGATGTATTTTATGCCACAGTTTGTACATTCCCTATTTAAATTTTTTTTTATAGTTATTTGTTTCAACATTGTTGAGTTGTGTAGGATGATGTAAAGCAGTGCTTTGTAAAAGTGTGTGAAACTTCACACACCCCTTCAGCACAAATGAATATCACGAACATGCTGCAGTTATTGAAATATTAGGCTCGTTATTCAAATGTGCTCAGTAATATATCCTACTTAGAGTTTTTAATGGACAGAACACACAGCACTGAAGATGACATTATTTACAGTGGGATTTGTGTTGGATTTGTTTTAAGGTTTGGCTGAAACCCGCTCAGATCAACCCTGAACAGAAACTTCAGCTTAGTCTGACAAACCTGCAACTTATTGGCAGATCATTTTCCTAGAAACAAATGCTTACAGTCCATCTGAAAGCAATTCTGCCAGTAGGAAAGCCTTCTTTACGCTTGAAAATTAGAATTGTCTAGAAATAGGTTTTATAATCGTAGATATTGCGTTGTTGTAATCTTATAATAGGAAATACTAGATATATTTGGCTCTAAAGAAGATATTTTCACTTGCTAAGATGGTCATTTTCTTGCAGTAGAGCTGCTCAGGTTTCGCAGCACGTAAGTTATTTTCCATCGTCATTATTACCTGACTCGTCTATAAATGTTTGTGATTTTCTAATTGCCTTACTGTGGGGTTGTTGTTAACTCTGAATTTTCATCTTCCCAGATTTTCTCCAGGACTTTTAACTGGTGATTATTTTCATGACTCTAACGGCATTTCCCCCATTTCTACTCGTAATGATGCACAATACCCATAATGCACTTTGATGTTTGTATGGAGTAGAAACTTGAAGTGGAGTTTTGCAGATACACAACACTGTGTGCAGGACGTCTCTCACTCGACCTTCTGTTCCTCCTGAGGTTTTAAACCAGAACCATAAAGAGGACGGTGTGAAAGGCAGCAGGAACAATACTGAAGAAATGAAAGGTGGATGGAGATGGAGATGGAGAGAGAGAAGAGCGTGTACAGATGAGAGAATCACGTGACAGTGTGTGGGCGTGGCAGTGTGTGTTCTCTCCCAGAGACTGGATCATCAGTCCAGGACCAGCAGATTTAAAGCTTCATGAATCTCTCAGTAACTTCACATCATTCACATGCAGACTGAAATTAGAACTCGGATGAACACGCTGTCGAACTTTCAGAAGCATAAACGCTTTATTTTTATAAAACTTCACATCACAAAATATATCTTTACATCTTTTATACAAAATTTACAAAACATTTTCATATAAACTTGTTCAACATGCTGTACAGGGAATAAAAATAAAACACTAATGACAAAAGTACAAGAAAAAAAAGAGCAAATAAAAAGTAGAAGAAAAAGAAGTAAAGTGCTTAAACGGCCGCGTGTACACCTGGGTCAGAACCCGAGATGTGGACCTGACAGGGCGTGTCTAATAGCTGCTGTGAACATGTTCCAGTCGTCTGAGTCATGAGACTGAAACGTTGTGAATAAAGTTATTCTGATTCAGTGTAAGTACTTTTAGTTTACATGATTCTTCATTAAAAACAACAACAATACGCAAGTTTAAAAATAAATGAATAGATAAAACTAACTAAAACCACAGAACTGAATAGGGGGTGTACTTTCTTTTAACGGTTAGCGTAATGCTAGCTCTCTTCGTCTAATATTAGCATTTACACACAGTGTTAGTGTAACGCTAGCTCTCCAGCTAATATTAGCATTTACACAGGGTTACCGTAACAGAACTTCACTTGGTATCAAACAGGGAATGTATAAAGATGAAGGTAAAGAATTTGGGGTAAATGAAGCATCAGTAAGTTTGTGAATTCTGCAGAAGCAGGGAGATGTTTTAGTGAAAATAGCATGAACACAAACATTATTTACAGTCCTACTGTATTAACGATACTACTGTTTAAAAATAACATGGGGGATTAGAATATAGAGTACAACCCGACTCTGATCATCATTATTCATGAAAAAACAACATTTCCCTATTTCCCTAGAAATATCTAACCATAGCACAAAACAAAAGTAGTAAAGCTACAACCAGCAGCAACATCAGTATCAGTACAACCACCCACACTGGTACACCTTCCTGCTGCTTGATGTCTGGACACGGCTCTGTAAAACACACAGAGAGAGAAATGACCCTGTGAGTCCCATTCCAGCGTCACACATTATGTACACCTACACAGAACAGAAACATCACAACATGAGGACTCTGCAAGACGTCCACACACTGAGTCAGGATAGAAAGGGTGTTGATGTGGTGAAGGTTTGATCCATATGAAAGTGTCAGGAGGTAAAAACACACTCCAAACACAATCAGACTTTATTTCTATTGGACACTGCACCAGGTGGAATTTACACAGAAAGGCTTACGGTGCTTTTAAAGTGAATGAAAGCCGTAATAAAGCCTGCTTTATTAACTACATGTGCTCTCTGAGCGCTCTAGAACCCAATCCAGTGTGTTCTGCAGGGAGACGTGCTCCTTACACACACACACACAGAAGTGATACAAACACACACACACACAGAAGTGATATAAATACACACACAGCACTGATACACACACACACACACACACACACACACACACACTGAACTGATACAAACAAACACACACACACACACACACATACACATTATTTTCATTATAACATCACACACATATTTTCCAGACTCAGTGTTTTGTTCCTGAACCCCAGCAGCTCTGTGTGTGTGTATGTTATTAACCTGCAGAGGAGCTCTGTGTCATTTCTTTCGGTCATAAGATGGCGCTGTTTGTATGGCCTTTCCTTTTACATCCCACTTTCTTTCATTTAATTATTGTGTAGTTAATTATCGTTGCTGTGTGTTAAAAAAAATGACCCAAGCCCAAAATGGAAAAACACTAAGCTTTTAATGATCTTAACAGACTTCCAGGGTCCGGGGTTCGATTCCCGCCGGGGCCATGTGTGTGTGTGTGTGTGGAGTGTACATGTTCTCCCCGTGCTGCGGGGGTTTCCTCCGGGTACTCCGGTTTCCTCCCCCAGTCCAAGGACATGCATGGTAGGTTGATTGGCGTGTCTAAAGTGTCCGTAGTGTATGAATGGGTGTGTGAGTGTGTGTGTGATTGTGCCCTGCGATGGCACACTGTCCAGGGTGTACCCCGCCTTGTGCCCGATGCTTCCTGGGATAGACTCCAGGTTCCCCGCGACCCTGAAGAAGGAGTAAGCGGTTGAAGATGGATGGATGATCTTAACAGCAAATCATTGTTCATGAAATTAGCAAGAATGAAAGAAATGCACTCCTGAGACGTCCTGTGCCACCATTTACTCGTTTACTTCTGTTGCAGTTAAGATCATTAAAAGCTTCTTATTTGGCCTTTTTTTGTTTTTGTGCAGGAGTGTACCTGTATGTGAAGAATGATCATATAGACAAAGACCTATAGGATCCCCCCCAACACACATACACGTACCAGAGGAGACACTGCGGCGTTCTCGAGAGCGAGTCTGAGACACAGGAGCAGATCCAGAACCCTGCTCATCTGGTTTATACCCTAACAAAAACATCACAACATGAGGACTCTGCAAGACTTCACAACGGTGTTATCATTTTAGCGCTCGAGCTGCAGCTTCGCTTCGGAAATCATGACACTAACATGTTGCTAAATGGCACTACAGAGGTTGTCGAGGACATTAAACCTCATCACGCCGAACAGGAAAATACGTTGCAGATCAACTCAAGGCTCTACTGTACGACCATTTCACTCGCATTTGTGACTGAAGTACTTTGTGTGATTGTGAATAAATATTTATTCACACCGGTGTGAGTGACCTGTTCGGAGTTGTATAATACAATCAGAATAAAAACTACAGGAAGTCCATAATGCATCTACACCTCACAACAGTTACTTTCACACGGCTTTTCATCTCCTCAGTCAACTGAACAAGTGTGGAAATACTGCAGAGAAGACTTTATGATGAAGAGTAACTCTACATCATCTACTTCTCTCAACTTCCTGATCTCACAACCTCCATGTTTTATTGATCCTGCAAAATGTCCTGAACTTTCACCTGCTCGTGTAGACACAGCGGCTTCGTGCGGAGTAAATAATAATAATGATAATAATAACTTCTTTATTAAATAATTCCTCACCAATCATATTCAAGAGTAGCAACTGTTCAGTCTGTAAACATACAGTACACTGTCTCTCTCCTTCACTAACTCTCATGCACTTCATTTAAACTCACGGTTGCCAGATATCACTAGAAAAGTCAACTCCAGTTTCCATGTTTGAAATTAATCCCCCAAAACTGTAGTGGGGAACTGATCTAAAGGGAACAACTGATAAACAAAAATAAAACTACTAAAATGTAAAGACAGAACATGTGCTTAGTTATAAATAAATCATCCATCCATCCATCTTCTACAGCTTACTCCTTCTTCAGGGTCACGGGGAACCTGGAGCCTATCCCAGGGAGCATGGGGCACAAGGCAGGGTACACCCTGGACAGGGTGCCAGCCCATCACAGGGCACAATCACACACACACTCACACACCCATTCATACACTACGGACACTTTAGACACGCCAATCAGCCTACCATGCATGTGTTTGGACTGGGGGAGGAAACCGGAGTACCCGGAGGAAACCCCCGCAGCACGGGGAGAACATGCAAACTCCACACACACAGGGGAAGCGAACCCCCGACCCTGGAGGTGTGAGGCGAACATGATAACCACTAAGCCACCGTGTGCCCCTATAAATAAATCATTTAATATAAAAATAGATATTATGATAACTTCATAAAATATAAATAAAATGAGAAATTAAATGTTTAATTACTATGGGTTGTATTTAATATCAATTTGACATTAATATTAGTTCACTATTTCCTTAGAAAGCTATTAGTCTTTTTCCTAATATGGATCATGTTTGTGGATAAAGACACAATAATGTTTATATTTCTCAAGCGATTTCACTGGTTTATGATCCACATGGAGAACAATAAAAGTTCTGTCTCCACTTACTTACAATCTCCAGAGTTAGACTGAAAATGATTCACAGTCAGGAGGAATTGTGAAAACGCACGCTTGTCCAGCAGAGACCCGGATTATTCTTCTGGGTTAATAAATGCTGAGACGTCCCTAATGTAATATCATTTAATCTACAGGAAATGTGCATGAAGTTCTTTTCATTATGGATTTTTCTGTCTGAATTTGAATTATGGTTTGAATTACTCGTGCACACGTCTATACACTGAACACGTAATACACGTGCACGACGTCAACGTTTTCACAGATTCTCGTTTCTGTACGTTTACACGGAGACGATAACGGCATCGTTTCAAAAAGTTTGCGTTTTCAGGCCCTGAGACGCCGTCGTCGTGGAAACTAAAAGCCAAACACATAAAAAAAAAGTTTCCCGTTTTTAGTTGAAAGCGTTGTCGTGTAAACTTGAGCTCATACAGTTTTAAACCCAAACTCTGTTTAAAAGAGGTTCAGTATTGAATTCAGTATTCAGTACAACTACAACTGCTACACATACATACACTTCTCCTTACAGTTATATACAGTATACACTGATGTACTCTTACCTCTCATATGGACCGTTACGATGGCTAAAGTCTCGTCATTCACTATATCCCGTACTGTGTAGTTCCCACTGTCAGAGACGTTTCCATCTTTAATCTGAAGAGTGTTGAGGAGAGACGCTCTCTCTTTATAATCTGGACTGCACTGGATCTTCTCCTTGTCCACGGTGCAGATCTGCAGGTTTGATGGTTGTACAGCATCACTCGCAGTAAAACCCACCCCCACCATGTCAGTGTGGGGTAAGTGCACGTCTATGGGTTCACCTGGGGCAATCACACGGGTCATCTCTAGAGCTAAGGAGAGGAGAGAAACATTAGGAAGTGTGTAGTGTTGAGGTTAAAGCCCACATTACACTGGCCAATTCCATAGCACAACACAAACATAAATCACCACCACAACACTACAGAACGCAGGTAAACAACAACGGAAAGTGACATCACAATGACAGGACAAGGTGAGTAGTTATATCATACACTTTCTGTCAAACTGATGATTTATGACCCTATGTGCTGGTAATTTATGACCCCCTGTCCTTCCCTGATTGACAGGTCGTCGGAGGGGTGGTGAGGGGGGTGAGGGGGTAACCCTTATTGGTCGTATCAGCTGATCAATCTGGCTCCTTTGTGTCTGGACACCACCAAAAACCAAACTCATTAACATAAACCCCCCTTTTGCTGGAAGGGGGACTATTCCCCCACACACCCCCTCTCCCCCAATGTCCAGACACAAAGGAGCCAGATTGATTATCTGATACGACTGATAAGGTTTACCCCATCACCACCCCTCTATAGACCTGTCAGTCAGGGAAGGACAGGGGGTTATAAATTAGCAACACAGAGGGTCATAAATCATCAGTTTGACAGAAACTGTATGATATAACTACTAAGGTGATGATCCTGTTTTTACTGCTACAGAGAAGAATATACAACTGACTGATGATGGGATTTCATTTTTATAGTTAATTATATGCACTATTATATCCATGTAGGTTCTGCATCCTGTACAGAGGAACTCACTGAGGAACTTCAGGAAGCAAGTCTTACATGCAGCAAGAAGTCTCCACTAAATCTCTTCTACAGTTTAAAACTAAGGTAGAAAGCTAGGTGGCGCTCAGCAGATACTGAGATAAAAGCCAGACTGGAGTAGACCAAAGACATCACTTAACACTCACACACACAGAACACAGCTTACAGTGCATACAGAAGTTTTCCTCAGGTTGCTATGTTTCAGACTCATCTTAAACAGATTCAACTCATTGTTTTTGTCATCAATCTACACACAACACTCACCAATGACAAAGCAAAACCGCTTTTTGGAACATTTTGTACATTTATTAAAAATAAAAGAATTATTCAGACACTGTTATGACTCATCATTGAGTTCTGGTGCCTCCTACTTCGATCTCTCCTCCTGGAAATGCTTCTACAACCTGGAGGACTAGAGGAGTGTTTAGTGGAGAACAGACGTGTACTTACTCTCGATGAGGAGACGCACGTTACAGACGTCCTTATCGTCACACAGACACGTGTATAATCCTCTCGTACTGTAATCAGCTGCAGTGATGGTGAGATGTGGATTCCCCTTCAGGTACTGATCATGAGAGATGTTAAATCCCTCCTCTGACCTGCAGGAGGTCTGATCACACCGAGCCAGAACACTACCTGGTTTATTAAACAGGCTCCATTTGAGTACACCAGAACATCTGGAGTCACAGGTGAGGGTAACGGGGTGATGAAGTTTGGCCGTTACAGAACCATCACCGGACACAGTGGGAGCAACTGAAGAAAACAGAAAGAAGGAGAAAAGGAAGTGGTGTTAATGGAGGATATTAACACAAATCAGTGTGTAGACACCGCTAATGCTGAACACACCAACACCATGTCAGACATGTGGATAAAGAAATCTTACAGGTGAAGATCTGCAGCACAAACAGCAGTGTGTAGCTCCACATGTCTGCAGAAACACAACACACTCACAGTTACACCACATGACCATTACAGAACCAGTTAACTCAGTTTTGTGGTATTCTGATTAGATTCTGTATTAACATCTGTATTAACATCTGTATTAATATCTGTAGTTTCTGTGCTGAATTTACTGTCGACTGCAAAAGAAAGAATAGTGTCATTCTGCCATTTGAAGAGGGGGTATGTAAACTTTTATATACACTGTGTGTAGTGTGAAGGATTGAGTAAGTAGGGGAAAGGAACTGTTCTGTAATTCCAGCAGTGAGGAACGTACCACAGAAATCAAACCTGATACACATACAGTACCAGAACCTGCTCTGTTTACGAACTCGCTTTCATTCATTTTACTCTTAACACAAGCTTTTACATGAATAATATTACAGCTCGGTATATCTTTATATTTATTTATTATTAGGGGTGTAACGAACACAATGCAAAGATGTGACTGACTTTGTGGGAATCAGTATTCTGTTCATCCTTCTATTAATGATGCATGTACAGCAGTTACACAGTTTGAACACCAGAGGTCCCACTCTGCACACCTGTCAGTTTATTAGGAACACCTGTACACCCTGCACTGATCTAAACAGTCATGCAGCAGCTCAGTGTATAAGATCATGCAGAGACAGGTTCAGAGCTTCAGTTAATGTTCACATCAAACATCCTCATGAGGAACATCGTGATCTGTGATGTGACGCTGTATGGATTATTCAGTATTCTCTACATGAGATCAGTGTTTCCTGGGCAGCTGTGGCGCAGTTGGTAGAGCGGGTTGTCCACTAATCGTAGGGTTGGTGGTTCGATTCCTGGCCTGGGTGACTTCACATGCTGAAGTGTCCTTGGGCAAGACACTGAACCCCAAGTTGCTCCCGATGGCAAGTTAGCTACCATTGGCGTGTGAGTATGGGTGAAGAATGAGACACAGTGTAAAGTGCTTTGGATAAAAGCACCATTTATCAGTGTTTCCCAACCTAATTTCAGCCATTTTACTGCATTCCTACTAGTACAGTTCCATCACACAGAGATCACTCCATACATACTGATGTGGGCTATAAGCTAGTACTGATTAGGAGCTGAACTGAGGAAGGTGTTTCTACAGCAGGTTCCTGTTGGTGTTGGTGTTAATGCTGTGTTCTGGAGAAGGAGAGGAACACAGTGACAGCACCAGGAGAGAAAGATAAAGCAGATGAAACTTCAGGATGTTCACAAGACAGAAGGGAAGTAAAAGCACTACTAGGGTTTACTTCTCACTTATGGAGGCTTTCAGACTTTCAGGATGTTGCTGAAATATTCCGGGTTTCTGGACATCTAGATCGTTTGCGTTATGCCGTGACGTCCAACCCCCAAAACTCCACCCACAAACAGCATGAGAGTGTGGCCCCTCCCAAAACTGTGCTGACCAGCTCGAGACTATAAACTCTGTGTCTGTGGTATACTCAGTACTCAGTGTTGTTTGGACTTTGCTCGAATCGAGTTGATAATCCAAACAACCGGGGTCATGACATGATCAAAACCCTTAACCTTAGTGCAGATCGCCTGCTGATGAATGATGCAGTGATAGTTCTGAAATTTAGGAAAGTCTGGGTCGGTTGCCACGTGCAGTAACTCCAGAGTGGCACCCCATCACGGAGCTCCGTCTGTCGTCCTTCAGTGCGTTTACATGGACAACAATAATCCACTATTAACCTGATTAAGACAATACTGTGATAAAGAAACTAGCATGTAAACAGCAACTTTTAATGACCTTAATGTGATTAAAGTCATACTCGAAGTAAACACTAATGGAATTAAGACGTGTGGAGTATTACTGTTTTACAGGAACAAGAGAACACGGCGGAGTCCCAAACCTCGTACTTACCTACTGTATAGTAGGTGAAATACATGTATCTCGGCTATTATATAGTAGGTTTGGGACGCAGCCCACGGCTTCAAGCAATCGTCTATTAGCACGTACAGCATGACTAATAAATAACTGCACTTGAAGCGTTCGTAAAAAAATGAAATAAAAACACCCAAAACTGTACACGGTTCCATAACGAAGACCAACTGTATGTAGATACGTGAAATTCTGGAGGGACGTCGGACGGCGTGGCGCGGTGACGTAATGCTGTTAATCTGATTATGATCTAGAACATGTAACACCGGAACATGACAGGAGTATTCTAAAAGCGACTCATGTAAACACCTTAATCACATTATTATCTTAATCAGAGTAAGATCAATAATCAGATTACTGCTGTCCATGTAAACGCAGTCAGAGACACCAGCTTTTCAAGGGGAACGTTTTCTCCATGCAGTAGGTCTTCAGAACGTTGTAGATGTCGACTCCTCTGATCGTGGTTTTCAGAGGAAGTAATGTAAAAAACTCCTCTGTGGTGGAAACATCATCAAACCCCTCCGGACGAGAACTGCCACCTGGGCCGTATCCCTCAAGTGCACCGATTCATCACACTGAGATGAACACCACTGACCCCTCTGCAGGTCCTGTTCTAACTGTCCCATCACATCTGAAGAAAGCAGGGGAACTCTCCTGGCCACTGTGCTGGGACTGAGCCGGACATCAGCGAGAGCGGACAGCGTTTCTCTCTCGCTTTTGTGGACCTTGTGGTCCCTGAACACAGTTTCTGCCACCGCAGTCATCTCTTTCTTCACCACGGTGTCATCAGT
The DNA here is from genome assembly GCA_012411365.1 of Ameiurus melas. Taxonomy (NCBI): domain Eukaryota; kingdom Metazoa; phylum Chordata; class Actinopteri; order Siluriformes; family Ictaluridae; genus Ameiurus; species Ameiurus melas. The sequence continues at coordinate 22,725,796 of CM022773.1, forward strand.
GAACTGCTTCTGGGGTTTTGTGAAGATGCGTCACTTTAAATGATGCCTCTGTTACAGAGTTTCCTCTCTTTATCAGTTTGGGGAATAAAGATTGTTGTGGAGCAAACTACATTTTGTAGTTAATACTAGAATATAATATGAGCATGATGACGGACTTGATGGAAACTTTGGAGTGACGGCGGATGTAGTGAGTAAATAATCACTCCAACATTTCATCCCATGATCCGTCCGTGTAAATAATCTACTGCAGTGTTAATATCACCTGTGGAACATCTGGAGGAGGTAGATTCACTACTCACCAGAAATAAACACTCCAACAGATAAAAACTCCAACAGATAAAAACTCCAACAGATCTCCAGCAGTGATCAGATGCAGAACTCAAACACACTCCGTTAGCTCCGTTAGCTCGAAACTTAGAGATGCAGAACACACACCGGCTCTAATCTCTAATAACTCCACAATAACTGTGATGTCGATAATAAAATACTTTTGATACGAGGAACAAAACATCAACTTTCCAATCGCAGAGTTAAAACACTAAAAATGAATTAAAAACCAGATCTAAACGTCGTTATCGAGGAACAACAGCAGCAGCAGCCTGTCAGTGGGCGAGTCCAACATGGCGGTGAGTCCAACGTCACTTCCCTTTAAATCGTAAAATGGGCGTTTCCTGACTCAGATCGAAGCGTGAGGCGCAGCTGATTTTGTTTTTCCGTGAAATTAGATATAAAAGTTTTATGGTGTATACTATGCATGCTGTGCCAGATTGTGGAGCGAGAACAGCTGGAAACAGTTAGAGGTTCACGTGGAGAGATGAACATGTGGCGTGCAGGTTCTGAGCTCTTCTCTGAAGAACCGCTGTTCCGCGAAGCCTGAAGTCGTGATGAAGCTCGAGCTTTCTTGGATTGGGACATAAATCTGTTGCACAGTTCATTTTACTGGACGTGTAACACACCTGAGGAGGTGAGAGGGGGTCACTGGGGTCAGCCTGGGGGTCAGCGTGGTTTCATCTGGGAATTAATTACACCCTTCATTACTCTGACGCTTCATGGGTAGGAAAGGAAGGAAAGGATGGGGTTTTTATTTCTTTCTGCAGCACAGCATATGTTTTCAAGGATTATTCCGAGACACTCAACTCGGGAGGTGTGTGTGTGTGTGTGTGGGTCAAAAAATGAAGTATCATAATCTTGTATAGAACTACACCACTGCAGAGCTCTGTGTTCTGATTGGTCCGAAGGTGTTGACTGATTTTCTCGGACAGTCGCGCAGGTTTATATTATTGGTACTTTATTGTTTCTGTAGCAACAGCTCACTCACAGGGACTTGAAAAGGTGGGTATAAGAAAGAAAGAAAACAGAAAGAAAGAAAGAAATAAAAAGAGAGGCCTGTGACAGAACGACCATTTATAGCTGCTATAACGTAAGTGACGATTACGTGCATTCCGCAACAATAAATATTGTTTTTACACACAGATAAACGTGGAACCCGTTCTTTAATTCGAATAAGAGGAATAAAACACTCTAAGAAACTCTTTCTGGTTGTAGCAGTGAATCCGTTTCAACGCCCCGTCGCTGATCATTTCCCTACAACACTACGGCGCTGTCTTGCTTTATTGCTTTTCATTCAGTACGTCCTTCAGTCACGAAAACACGTGTCTCGAACGTGTCCGCGTTCCGTGGAGCAACGTGTCGAGCACGGCGTTTCGAATTATTGCGATACGATTATGACTACGATCCAAATCCGTACATCCCTGTCTTCTTCACATGAAGGAGTCATAACCCTCAGTAAAGCTAAAGGAGCAGTTCCACGGAGATAAAGCGATGTTTGCGTGTTCTACGCGTGCGGATTCGCTTTCCATTACAGGGTGGAAAGATCTCGTTTCTAGCTTTTGATGCAAAACTAAAGCACAAAAGCGTGTTTTGGTTGAAAAGTTAAAAGGAAGAGCAACATTTCAATCCCAAGCAAAATGTCCCTTTAACTGTCACTGATCATTGTTTACAGATGTTCCTGTACACACATCCAGTCCAGTACACAGCCACGTGCTGATGGAGCGGAATGCAGGCGTTATAACACATTATAACACTTTCTAAACGCCTTTAATCTCAGATTTACTCTACATCACTCTACACGAGCACCCTGAGTGTTTTGGTCTTTATTAGTGTCTAAGCCGAGTGTTTAAACGGGTTTATTAACGCTACCTCACCTCGCTCGGTTTGGTTATTTGGACTGAACCCGGCGCCATGTTCCAAACAGCGCGACTGTTTTCTGGTAAACAAGAGAACACGCGTGCGTCCCAAACCGCGTACTTACCTACTATATAGTAGGTGAAATACATGTATCTCAGCTACTATATAGTAGGTTTGAGACGCAGCCTACGGCTTCAATCAGTCGTCTATTAGCACGTACAGCATGACTAATAATTAACTGATTACATGACAAATCATTAAATAATTAATGTTTACAGATTTGGGTGTTTCGTTGTTAATTTTACAAAAGCTTCCAGTGCCGTTAATTATTTGTCATGCTGTACGCTAATAGACAACTGCTTGAAGCCGTGGGCTGCGTCTCAAACCGCGTACTGCACTCTGGGATCGATTACTTTAGTCTCCGCCCACATTCCTGGGGGAAAAGCTCTCAGTCACACAGCCCGTCCTGCTTGTGGCTCATTTCTCCTCTATGTGGTGTGTTGTGCATGTTTAACTCTCCTGTTGTATCTGTGTTCACTTGCTGACATTTTGAGACGTGCTTGTGTTTTGTTTCTGATAGTTTGGAGTAGATATAACTAAGTTTTGTCGTGTGTGTGAGAGTCTCATGTGACGTTAGCTTGTGCTTAGCCGTGGTGTGAACCCGTGGACATGAAAGACGCGTATTGTGTAGTTTAATTTAAATCATGTTTAATGCACTGTAAGTTCAGTGTTTTGTACAGATGTTTGTGTATATTGTTGTAGTTTGTAATTGATTGGAGTAAAGCTCTGGTGGCAGGAACACAGACCATCATGCTCGTGACTTCTTTCTCCTCTATATAGATAAAAAGGGACAACACTTTGGAGGCACCGCTGGGACTGCTGCTCAGATGTCCAGTGTCCACAGCCTGTACATCGAATTCTGCACCAGCTAAACCCCCTACTACACCCAGGCAGGCTGCAGCGTGGCACGTGTTGCTGTTTGAGGAGAACTGGAAGCTGGGGGTGGAGTACACGTTTCCTGAGTCCAGTTAGAGATCATCGGGGACAGTAGAGACCCACCAGTTCAGAATCGTCTCCCACACAGTTAAAGACCCCCGCACGGTCAACATGTCAGCCCCGGAAGAGCTACAGGAAGAGGTAGGAGGAGTGTTGCACATCCTGAGTAGAGACAGTTTACTGGGGATCCGTGACTTTTTGAACATATCAGGCGTACAAAGAGCAGACGTCAAAGGAAAACCACACGTCTCGTAGGTGACTCACATTCTGGAGCACCTTGAAAGAAAGGAATTGGCAGAGCTAGAAGACAACGGGATGTCCGAGTTAAAACTGCAGATATGTTCAGTGTTATCGATAGTGAAAGGACACACACGGAACATGACCTTCAGGAGACAGTGACACCGAAGTAAATGGACGAACTGAGTATTGCAAGTGAACAGGAAAATAATTGGAGTCGTGCAGACTTCTACAGTCAGTGCTGCTGTTAATGGTTCTGTGCACCAAGCTACTGCAGGCTCTCCAGTAAACCCCAATCTTCCAATGCCCAGCAGCAGCCACGCCCACACTGGTGCGAAGATTAAAACATTTCTGGACAAATCGGCGAACCTGGCCAGAGAGATAAACGGATATTTTCCAGCCCTGCTCATCAGATTGAGAATGGACTAAACAGAGGATCTCCTGAAATAGAGATTATGTAGTCTGTGATCAGAGCTGTTTCTCCAGACTTGGAGGGAAGACCTCACCTGACTCTTCCTGCACTGAGGTGTATCCTGCGCTCCCACTTCCAGGAAAAGAGCGCCACCGAGCTCTACAAACAGCTAGCTTCAGAAGCGCAGCTTAGCCAAGAGACACCCCAAAGCTTTGTGATGTGGGTTTCAGATCAAAGCTCACATATATGTCCTGTCCACTGCAAAACAGAACACAACCACCTCCAGGGTGCAGAGTTGGCTGATTTTCACTTCATGATAATTTACAGACCAGGGAAAGAGAACGGTGATGCAGATGCTTTGTCAAGGATGCCACTGGATGTGGAGTCACTGATGAGAGAATGTTCTGAGGAGTTGCCACCTGACGCCATCGCTGCCACCATTCAGGCCGTTGAGGATCAAGAAGCGACCCTGCCGTTTTCAGCTGTATTTATATCAGTCTCCACTGAAAGTGAGAGAACCACTGCAGCAGTCAGTCCTGTAGCAAAAGATAAGCTAAGAGATGCACACAGATCAGACCCATGCATCTGTCCTGTGCTAGATAGTAAACTGTCAGGCTCCAAACTGTTAGCTAGGGAACTAAAGTCATTCAGCCCAAAGACAAAATGCCTGTTCAGAGAATGGGAAAAGCTGACCGTAGACAGTGACGACATTCTGTACAGGAAAACCAAAACCCACAGACAGTTGGTCCTACCAGAACAGTACAAAGGAAAAGTACTGGAAGAGCTGCACGATAACATGGGACACCAAGGTGCCGACCGCACAGCATCGCTAGTACGTGAACGCTTCTTCTGGCCCTATATGCAATCTGACATTGAGCACTATGTGACAAAAGCTTGCACCTGTCTCAAGCAGAAAAAGCCATGCCATGAAATGAGAGCTCCCTTGAAAAATATTGTGACAACACAGCCATCTGAACTCGTATGTATTGATTTCCTCCATCTCGACCGATGCAAAGGTGGATACGGGGATACATCCTCGTCATTGTTGACCATTTCACCCATTTTGTTCAAGCACCACCACGTCAAAGTCGGAAAACTGCTGCAAACCTCATCTTCAGTGACTCTGCTCTCCAGTTTGGGTTTCCCTCCAGAATTCATCATGACCAAGAAAATCAGTTGTTCACTTACTTAAAGAAGCTCAGTGGCACGGCCGGGTCCAGAACACCACCATATCCGCCGATGGGGAACGGCCAAGTGGAGCAGATGAACAGAACATTGTTGCAAATGCTTAAGACGCTGACTGAAACACAGAAATCGAACTGGAGAGTCTCTGAACAAACTGCTTTAAATATTGGTGTATTAGGTGGCTGGCTGCAGTAGAATTGTTTAGCCCCGCCCATTCCTGTGTTAGTGAATGGGACACGGGACAAATGAGCTTTTTAAGTTTCAGCTCCACAGATTATTTTCAGGAACAGTGTTCCATCAAGTTCAGTTGACCCTGAGATCACCCCCAATATTTCCCCTTATGATAAATACTTTTTAGAGGAGATATTTGGTGAATAATTAAAGAGCGTGGATAATGGAGCAGTAAAGGATAATGCAGACTGAATAAACCAAACATTCAGTACACTTTAACATATTTAATATTTATTATCAGAACATCATATCCATCATGAGTAACAGAGTCAGGATGTTCACAGGACAGAAGGGAAGGGAACGCAGTGCTAGGGTTCAGTTTGTTTATGACGTCATTATGACCAGTTTCACTGACTGAACATACAGCTACTTCCTGTTTTCATTATGCAGTGACTTAAACACCGGCCTCTGAACCGAGTAAAAGCCACTGCTTCAGATAAAGTTTAGAAGGAGGATCGACTGTCACGGTACGGGACCGTGTTGTAGATGGAGGCAGACTCAATACGGGCGTAGGTGCAGATCACTGCTTTATTAATAATACTTGCACACGTAGACACTCTTTATGCAAAGTAAAGGACGCAAAGCATAACGTCAACTGAAAGTCTCCACATTTAACTATAACTTAGACATATAAACACAATCACGCGCGACGCGCTCGGGAAACACAGGTACCTAAATAAGGCAGGTAATCTAACTAAACACCAACACCTGCCGTAAGATCGCGTTCTCGCGCTGACTAACCACGCCTGCGCGCGTCCGACTAAACTGCGCCCTAGCGGCCGTGGCGTGACATCAACTCTCAGATGCGATATAAACTATTTCCAGCGTTACGTGAGCTCGTAGCTTCCGGTTACCCGACGGAATAAACCAATATATAAACTTACATAAAAATGTCATCGAGAATATTAAACAAATAGGAAAATAGTATTTATAAATGTAAATGTCCATAACAAAGTGTACACAGCCTCTAACAGAGGGAGAACAGTGTGTATAACGCTTTTAAAATGGATAATAATAACATAATAATATAATAAAACAAATAACAACAAAATACCAGAAGTTGAACTGTTAGCTCCGGAAGTAGAACTGGACTCTGCTGGGTAACGGAGCTCCTCACTAACTGACTGAAATAAGAGTGAAGTCGGTAATAAATCCACTTGAGAGGAGTAAAACAGGTGGAGTTTATAATCACACAATAAAATAAAAAATTGAGTAGTGTTCAATTCTAAAGCATTTAATCCTCCTTCTGATTCACTTCTAAAGACTGATTTCATTTGAACACTCTGTCTTGTGTCCTGCTGGAGGGTGGATTACGTTCAGGAGAGCAGATCAGAAGACACGTCTTTATACCAACCACAAAGTAATTCTGTATTTAACCCGAGTGCACCAGTCCAAACCGCGCTCATGTGTACATGTCTGCTACTTCAGCTTTCACCTGATTACAGCGACCTTTCTTTCTCACTTTATCCATCCACTTTGCTTTGATCCACATGGATCTCCTGGTCTTTCATGAAGTCTATGACTTTATTCACCCTCTGTTCATACCGCCTGTTCATATCTTGGTGACGCAGCACACACAACAAAGCAGAACGTAGCTCTTCACAGTAAACACCAAACAGGATTGAATTTACATTCACATAAAACTCTGCCACATCAGAATGAACCACCATGTTGTGTTGAATTTCAGTATCTGTGGCTGGTGTAAGAGTGTGACAGACTTCGTCCTCTATGAGCCTCCTGTACTCAGACAGATCATTAACAGACAGCCCGAGTGCATCCTGCAGGTTCTTTAACAATAACTTCGAATGAAATGTAAGAATTGTGGTGTTGAAGACATGCTCGCCTCTTTTAGACCGCTGAATTTAGAGAGTATGTCTCTGAAGATCTTTGGCCAGACGGTAGTCAGGTTTAATGAGTTTAATCTTTTCGATCATGTCGTTTTGAATTGTCTGAACTCTCTCACTTTGCTCCTTCTCTGGAGGTTAGGAGCTTGGTGTTCTCCTCTTAGATGGAACACTTCGCACGTATTGAACGAGCTCTTCCAGTTTGACCTCTGTGGAGAAACAAAATAATGTTTAATTTGACTGGCTTTAAATCTTAAAACTAGAACCTAAAGAAAGAGAAACTGCACCTTTCACGTCCTGTAGTGCTGACGCTGATGCAGCATATCCTCCATCTGGACCCATTGTTCTCCCTTTCGGAATTTTATGTAGTCAATCCCTAAACACAGTAAATATCGTTAGTGTGTTTAGAGACTGTAGGAGAATGTCACGTCTTCAGTGATTCCTTTCTCATCATGTACTCTGACCTGCGTGAAGTTGGCCCCCCCACCAACGCAAAACGTCAGCAAAATAGTCTCAATCGTTTGTGCCGTTAAAATTTTCGTTTGTGCTGCTTCGGTTCCAGAGATATTAAAGGAATATTCAAAGGTCATTCTGGGGTCACCCAGCCCCCCCACATGCTCCGAATTAACCCGAAATGGTCTCAATCGTTTGTGCTGGTAAGTTTCGTTTGTGCTGCTTCGGTTCAGGAGATATTAAAAGAGAAATCATATCATTTGTTCAATAAACAATTCTCTTTACTTCATTCACTTGTCTCTCATGATTGAACTTTTCATTTATTTACAAGGAGAATAATCTGTTACACTTCACTCCCACCACTAGGTGTAACACTTCTGTTCACGGTGCTCTTGTGGAAATTAGTGTTAGTATAGGAAAAGTCGACAGTTACTAAATAAAAATTCTGGCCAGTGTAAGTACAATTTAACACTGTCAGTTAGAATATTATTAGTTCAAACTTCAATCATAATGGTACAACTTTCAAAGAGCTAAGATTGTCAATGTTTCTTGAACAGAAAACTCATTGTTAATACTAATATGGCTAATGGAGCTATGAAATGCTAATTACAGCTGCACATGGTACCCATGTTAGTTTTTTGAAAACGTTGTGCATCTAAGGGTCAACATTACTATATTGGTCCTAATATAAATATATTAATCCTTATAGTAATAATATATATTTTCCTTGTATTCTGGCAAATACAGTAATACACGAAAACAAGTTTAGTGTATGACCTTTTTTGCATCAGGATTATTTCAGTGGGTAATTATGTTCTGCTTATGCCAGATGCTCAAGAAAGCAGCGGTCGACAGGGGTGCCATTTTCACAGTCCTCTGTTCATCAAAAGAGGTCGTAGTCCAAAATGGCAACATAGCTACTCCTAATCAGAGCATCTGGACAGAGCTTAGTGAGCAGCTAGAAAACAGGATCACTGCAAAGGCTCTATATACCTTTGTTAAATTGAACAGACACAACATCTGGACTGCTTTAGTGTTTGATTTTAAAAGTGATCATGAAACAAGTGGCAGTAGTGACGACACTGATTTTGAGCCAGGGTCCCTTTCCCCAAGACCAAAAGATTGCTGGACTTTTGGTCTTCAACTTCCATTTCAGACATGGATTGAATTCATGCCTGAAACAGTTCAATATAAAAACAAGTTCTCTAAAACACAAAAAAGGGAATACACAATTTTGAAGCCTGGCATCTGGACACATGTAATAAATCATCACATTTGGGAAGAAGTGAAAAGCCCCTGTACATTTGTTTTTAAAAGAGCTGAGGTCTATCCATCAGTAACAGAGAAATTCCTAGAAATCAGAGGCAATTGTAAGGAATGCCATGGCCACCTTCACATAAAATGTGACCGAGAGCCTGAAATGAACAGCCCAATGGTGCTCATGATCACTTTTAAAATCAAACCCTAAAGCAGTTTCTATTAGTATTCTATCTGACAGTGTTAAAAAATTGTACTTACACTGGCCAGAATTTTTATTTAGTAACTGTGTCGACTTTTCTTATACTAACACTAATTCCCACAAGAGCACCGTGAACAGAAGTGTCACTGACACCTAGTGGTGGGAGTGAAGTGTAACAGATTATTCTCCTTGTAAATAAATGAAAAGTTCAATCATGAGAGACAAGTGAATGAAGTAAAGAGAATTGTTTATTGAACAAATGATGATATGATTTCTCTTTTAATATCTCCTGAACCGACGCAGCACAAACGAAACTTACCATCACAAACGATTGAGACTATTTTGGGTTAATTTGGAGCATGTGGGGGGCTGGTGACGTCACCGCACCATAAATAAATGTCTAATATCTTAAAAACAAAAGCAGCACAAATGAAAATTTTAACGGCACAAACCAGCACAAACGAAGCACAAACGATTGAGACTATTTTGCTGACGTTTTGCGTTGGTGGGGGGGCCAACTTTACGCAGGTTGTACTCTGTACTCTTCCTGCGGAATTTATCTATTTGAATCGTCCCCGCCTTCCAATTTCAAATGTCCAAATGTGGACCGAGCTTCCTGTTCTGAGGAACTCCAGCATCTTGGTATGCTTTGAGTACGTGTTTGTGACCTGCGCAGACATGTTACTCAGGACTGCTGACTTCTGATAGGATTCTGCGCATCAACTGTGAAAATAAATACATGGAGATGTAAATATAGCGCACCTTCATGGGCTCCACCAGGGCCTTGGGTTTCCACCGTAACTCTGATGCAAACAGGAGCTCCCTAATGGCCTTCTCTTTTTCATTTACTACCTTTATTTTCTTCATACAGAGTCATGACCCACTCCACTCCCTCCTTCACCATCCCGATGACAGGATGTCCTGATGTCCAGGAACCCGACCCACACTGTGTCATGTTGAGCTGCAGCAGCCATTATGATGTACTGCCTCTCTCTCTACAAGCTGTGGATGAGAAAACGTTATAGTTTAAAGCAGGCTTCTCAGACTCAAATTGACCTGGGGCCACTTTTGGTACTGTCGTCTCATAGGTGGGCCGCAAGAGCATTAAAGTACTCCAAGAAAGTGCAATATTCTCAAAATTTACTTTTTTTTAATTACTATTACCAACATATTTTATTACCAACAAATTTAGTAGTAATAAACATAAAAATATCATAACAATAACTCGGTACCAATTTCAACATAAATGTAATAGTTCACACACACAACCAAATTTTAGTTTAGTTTTAATTCTTGCCAGACAGCACTTCTTCTCACACAGTTGAGATATACAGGTGCTGGTCATATAATTAGAATATCAAAAAGTTGATTTATTTCAGTAATTCCATTCAAAAAGTGAAACTAGTATAATGTATACATTCATTACACACAGACTGATATATTTCAAGTGTTCATTCCATTTCATTTTGATGATTATAACTGACAACTAATGAAACCCCCAAAATCAGTATCTCAGAAAATTAGAATATTACTTAAGACCAATACAAAAAAAGGATTTTTAGAAATGTTGGCCAACTGAAAAGTATGAAGATGAAAAGTATGAGCGTGTACAGCACTCAGTGCTTAGTTGGGGCTCCTTTTGCCTCAATTACTGCAGCAATGTGGCGTGGCATGGAGTCGATCAGTCCGTGGCACTGCTCAGGTGTTATGACAGCCCTGGTTGCTCTGATAGTGGCCTTCAGCTCCTCTGCATTGTTGGGTCTGGCGTATCGCATGTTCCTCTTCACAATACCTCATAGATTTTCTATAGGGTTAAGGTCAGGCGAGTTTGCTGGCCAATTAAGAACAGGGATACCATGGTCCTTAAACCAGGTACTGGTAGCTTTGGCACTGTGTGCAGGTGCCAAGTCCTCTGGGAAAATAAAATTTGCATCTCCATAAAGTTGGTCAGCAGCAGAAAGCATGAAGTTCTCTAAAACTTCCTGGTAGACGGCTGCGTTGACCTTGGACCTCAGAAAACACAGTGGACCAACACCAGCAGATGGCATGGCACCCCAAACCATCACTGACTGTGGAAACTTTACACTGCAATGTGGATTCTGTGCCTCTCCTCTCTTCCTCCAGACTCTGGGACCTTGATTTCCAAAGGAAATGCAAAATTTACTTTCATCAGAGAACATAACTTTGGACCACTCAGCAGCAGTCCAGTCCTTTTTGTCTTTAGACGCTTCTGACGCCGTGTCTTGTTCAAGAGTGGCTTGACACAAGGAATGCGACAGCTGAAAGCCATGTCTTGCATACGTATGTGCGTGGTGATTCTTGAAGCTCTGACTCCAGCTGCAGTCCACTCTTTGAGAATCTCCCCCACATTTCTGAATGGGTTTTGTTTCACAATCCTCTCCAGGGTGCGGTTATCACTATTGCTTGTACACTTTTTCTACCACATCTTTTCCTTCCCTTCGCCTCTCTATTAATGTGCTTGGACACAGAGCTCTGTGAACAGCCAGCCTCTTTAGCCTCTTTAACCTTTTGTGTCTTGTCCTCCTTGTGCAAGGTGTCAATGGTCGTCTTTTGGACAGCTGTCAAGTCAGCAGTCTTCCCCATGATTGTGTAGCCTACAGAACTAGACTGAGAGACCATTTAAAGACATTTGCAGGTGTTGAGTTAATTAGATGATTAGAGTGTGGCACCAGGTGTCTTCAATAATGAACCTTTTCACAATATTCTAATTTTCTGAGATACTGATTTTGGGGTTTTCATTAGTTGTCAGTTATAATCATCAAAATGAAAAGGAATGAACACTTGAAATATATCAGTCTGTGTGTAATGAATGTGTACATTATACTAGTTTCACTTTCTGAATGGAATTACTGAAATAAGTCAACTTTTTGATGATATTCTAATTATATGACCAGCACCTGTATTTACCCTGATGGAGTTTGTAGTCGGAACTCTAAATACAGCTTCAAGATGGACGTCAGTAATCCTGGACCTGTACTTGAATTTATTAAAGTTCAGTGTGGAGAAAAGTTTTTCACACAGATCTGTGCTTCCAGAAAGACACAATAACAGACTGAAAATTTTAATAGTTCTGGGAAGGATGGAGGTAAGAGTCTCAGAAATGGTCCAATGAGATCTGCTTTTCCCCGTGCCTCACTGAATTTTGGTTTTACTTCACTGTTACACTGTTATATTGTGGATGATAATATAATATGTAATTATAACTTATATTTATATGTGTATATTAATACAGTGATATATAATATGTACTTGTTATATTGTGAATGAATTTCCGGCTTTGTGATTAATTCACTCACCAAGTAACGTGAATTGTTTTTTACATCCCTTTTCGGGCCGGACTGAGGGGGAAGGCGGGCCTGAAGTGGGAGACCCCTGTTTTAAAGCATTTAAACATGGTCTATGTACTAACCGCACACAGTGTACATAAAGACAGAAGTTACCATGGAAACCCGGGGTGAGAAAAAGCGAGCCGCATACACTAGTGAAGTGGGGTTAGAGGTTTTAATGCATGCTTATTAGAAATAAGAGAGTTATATAAACATATACACAAAAAGATCCCTTCATTATGAAGTAAAATTCATCACTGATCCTATTAGACCCGTGTCGTAACATTTAATAGATAAGTCTTTACTTTTAGCTCCATCAGGTTCTTAACATTGCACATAGTACACTGGCAAATCATACAGTATATAGGCTTCATAGTTCATAAGGTGGATTCCTTCTGGATCCAAATAAATAAATATAAAAATAAATGAACACGAATAAATAAATATAAAAGAAATGGAAAAATACATAAAAGTTAAAAAGAATTTATAAAAATAAACAAAATAATAAATGAAGGAAAAAAGTCATGCAAAAATAAATTTAAATAAAAAATGCTTTATATTTGTTTTATCGTCATTTATTCCTTTATTTATTTCCCCATTATTGCATTTACTTATCTATCTATTTACAGCTGAAGTCTGTTTCTATCTAATATTTATGGTGTTCATTAATCTATTTCAGATTTTATTAATCAAGTCCAATTTGTTGTAAAACATCCATTGATTTCTACATTACTTTAAAAATAGAAGTAAATTTTTATAGAAGTAAATTTTTGACTAAAAGTCGTTTCGCTTCAGTTGAAGCACGTGCACTTGAACCCCACTGAACACCTTTGGGATGAACCGGAACTGGAGTCTCCTCACATCAACATCAGCACCTGACCTCAAACCTCACTAACGCTCTTGTAGCTGAATGAACACGAATCCCCACGGCCACGCCCCAAAATCTTCCCAGAAGAGTGGAGCACATGATAACAGTGAAGAGAGAATACATCTAGAACATCTTTTCCATACTGTGCATTTAAATACAGCTCAGCATGCATTCCAGCAAGATTGCATTATTGAACACAGTCAGATTTACTAAACAAAATGAGTTGGTAAAAAAATTCAGATAATTAGAGTACAAGGTCAAATATGATAATTAAACCATCAGCATGAAGCATCTGAACAGTGAAGAAAGTTTACAGTAACAGCGAGGATGTCTGTGTAATAAGCTACAGACTGAAATAAAGTCGAATAATAATGGATAGATCTGTACAGGGCTGCACAATTAATCAGATATCGATCTCGATTTTGACGGCCCACGATTACATGAACATGATCGACTGCGATATTGACGTTTAAAGTTCATCCTCCGCTCATAGAAAACTCCGCTGCAGATCAAATCAAGCGCTTCCTAAACTTAACGTTACGTTCACTTGTATATCCTCCCCGAGTTCACTGTGAACCCTCACGCTGTGACAGACTGTTATAAATGTGAGTGAAAGTGAGGAAAGTTGCACAGCATTTCGTTCCTTTACACTACATTCCGGAGAAGGACAACTAAGTGATTTTACAGATATAAGGCTAAGCATAATGCTGAGGTGTGCTAGCTTCTCAGTGTATAGACTTACTTCAGGATAAATAAAATATATAAATAATAAATATAAAGTTGGACATCTATTGGAAGTCTATTGCGATTTTAAAGGAATAATCTGTCATATGTTCAAGTACAGCATTGGTTGTTGTAGTCACATGGTTTACATAAACATATTTTGGATATGTAATTTGTACACATTAGAAGTTCTTCTATTTGCTCCTACTGGAAAATGCATCGTTCTATTCGGCAGGTGCGATTTCTTGCACTTTGGCACCATCTAGTGGGTCTTGTTGAAATAGAAGAATATTTGAGTAAATGAGTCATTTCTTATGTTGATAGTTTTCACTACTCTGTAAGAGATGAACCGGAAGTAGCCTGCTTGCACGTGTCTGTAATGATTCTACATCTTTATCACATTCTGAGAAAATTTCCTGAAATGTTTTCCCTTTGAACGCCTTTGCTTGGAAGCATCCGTGAGGGAATTGTATTTACTACATGTCTAGTGTTGAATTTAGTTCCAGAGGTAGCCATCCTTTCTGAGTGTGTTTAAAAGTCCTGATTGTGTGTTTAAATGTTAGTGTGTGGGGTTTTCCTGAACACATCTTATCTCAGACATCACCTGAATTCAAACCGTAACTGGAAATCTAAAATTATCTTCTACAATGGGAGAATTTTCAGTATCAGACTCTGGATGTTGGGGATCGGACCCCTAATGTCCACACCATGGTTACGCCCTTGGTTACACTAAACTAAAAGAGAAAAGATCAGCTTACCTTACACACTCGATAATCCTGCAGCTCGGATTCAAAAAGCGGGAAACTTCTTCTTCTTCTTCTTCTTAATGGCCGTTCACTCCTAGGATCATTACCGCCACCTACGGTTTATTTTGTGAACTACGTCCTACAATAATGATGCTCTGCCGAGGTGATAGATTCTAAGAACTCCTCCAGACACTCGGCTTATAGAGACACACAAGAACCTGGGACGAGCTTCACACACATTACACCACACTCTTGAAAACATGTTTCCCTTTAACATGAAGTCCCAGTGTAACCCTGCTATATTTACACAGCTGATAGAAACGAGCGCCTCGGCGGAGATACTGCAGATGATGCAGCTCGTGCTCAGTGGTGATGATGCAACACTGACATTCATACACACACTCATTCTTGCCAGCTGTCTGCAACTTGAACAATAAAATATCTTTACTGGTGAACAGCTACATGATATTTCTCAGTATCGAGGTGTTACATCACTGTTTCTGAAGTAGTTCAACTCTCAGTTTTACTACACTACTGCTGCACAACACTGACTGCTGAGAGTCACATGATGCAGGTCATTCATACACACTTCATCTCTCTCTCTGATAGATATCTGTCAATTCATTCACATAAATGTAATCTCATCACACTACTGCGTCTCTGTGTCTGATTTATATCCGGCAAAATTCCAGATCTAACGACATAACTAATAGAAATGAACGGTCATGTTAAACTTCTAATCAGAGTTTGTGCTTCTAAAACCAATGACAGCTTTAACCTTATTAATTGTGGAAAGACCATGGTATAAGGGTCATCCATGGCTAGAAGATCATCTGAAGGATAATGATATAATCATGGTGGTAGAATAGGCATTGCTACTGTAGGGCTAACTTCTAGATCAAAAATGGGTGGCTGTGGCGCAGTTGGTAGAGTGGGTTGTCCACTAATCGTAAGGTTGGCGGTTCGATTCCCGGGTGAGTCCACATGCCGAAGTGTCCTTGGACACTGAACCCCAAGTTGCTCCAGATGCCTTGCATGGCAGCTCTGCTACCATTGGTGTGTGAGTGTGTGGGTGAATGAGACACAGCATAAAGCGCTTTGGATAAAAGCGCTATATAAGTGCACATTTACCATTAATTCCCATTCTCTGTGCTCTTTATCATCCATAACTTTCCAACTCGGAATATTCATCTTCCCAAATTTTCCCCCATTTCTAATGATGCACAATACCCATAATGCACTTTGATGTTTGTATGGAGTAGGAACTTGAAGTGGAGTTTTTCAGATACACAACACTGCGTGCAGGACGTCTCTCACTTCTGTTCCTCCTGAGGTTTAAAACCAGAACCATAAAGAGGACGGTGTGAAAGGCAGCAGGAATAATACTGAAGAAATGAAAGGTGGATGGAGATGGAGATGGAGAGAGTGAAGAGCGTGTACAGATGAGAGAATCACGTGACAGTGTGTGGGCGTGGCAGTGTGTGTTCTCTCCCAGAGACTGGATCATCAAGCCAGGACCAGCAGATTTAAAGCTTCATGAATCTCTCAGTAACTTCACATCATTCACACGCAAACTGAAATTAGAACTCGGACGAACACGCTGTCGAACTTTGAGAAAAGAGTTTGTATCTTCAGTATGTTTTGTGCTTCTTACTGATCAAGGAATTCGATTTAGGTTGATGAGGAACTGACCGAATACCATGAAGGTGAGATCTGTATATAAACATCTGCATAAAGAACAATCCTGATCTATAAAGTGGTTGAATAGAGAGATGGGATTATCTTCTCAGCTGGTCAATGCTGAAGGTCACACAGGTTTCAGTAAAATATTGCAGTGACTGAAAGGGAATTTGCTGTGATGGTGGTGTTTCCAACAGAGGTGTGTGTGATGATCTACAGTAAAGGATCTCCGTCTCCTCACTGGTTACTGCTGTAAATTACTCCGTGCTAAATTTACTGCTTCTCCAAAATCTCTTGGAGAAATGGAACAAGTGCTGGAACGGTCACAGACTGACGCGCGTGTGATGCGAATCTGGCAGGAGACACAGATTGAGGAGCGAGATCCAGTGTTCAACCACGCATTTAAAACAAAACACTAACAGAACACAGGATTTACACATTTACACACCGAATAATCACACAACCACGCTGCTAACAAACATGCAGTTTAAGGGGTTTAAAATATATTTTTTAATATATGCCTCAATATTATACAAAATACAGTTTATAAAAGAGAAAAACATTACATTTATTCACTTAGCAGACGCTTTTATCCAAAGCGACTTACAATTAAGCAAAGCGATATATCAAGCAGGGAACAATACAAGTAGTGCTACTATACAAGATCCATTAATCGAATACCAGAGGAAGCAAAGTGTACAGAGTAGAGGTGTAAGTGCATTGTCTGTGTTTTTTTTTTTTTTTTAGGAGTTGGTTAGGTGTTCACGGAAGAGGTGGGTCTTTAGCTGTTTTTTGAAGATAGTGAGAGATTCTGCAGTCCGGATTGAGATCGGAAGAGCATTCCACCACTGGGGAACGGTATGCGTGAAGGTTCTGGAAAGGGACCTTACGCCTCGCTGAGTGGGAACTACTAAACGTCGGTCGCTAGTCGATCGCAGATTGCGAGAGGGAATGTATGCCTTCAGGAGAGAGTTGAGGTAGGAGGGTGCTGTTCCTGACAAGGTCTTGTAGGTGAGCATCAAGGCCTTGAACTTGATGCGGGCAGCTACAGGAAGCCAGTGGAGGGAGATGAAGAGGAGTGTGACATGAGTAGTCTTGGGCTGGTTGAAGACAAGGCGCGCTGCAGCATTCTGAATCATTTGAAGGGGCTTGATGGAGCTGCTGGGAGGCCTGAAAGCAGTGAGTTGCAGTAGTCCAGTTTAGAGATGACAAGAGCCTGGACTAGTATCTGAGTAGCCTGTTTGGTGAGGAATGGTCGGATTTTCTTGATGTTGTACAGGATGAACCTACAGGAACTTGCAGTTGCTGAGATGTGGTCTGTAAAGGTCAAGCCCTCATCAAGAATCACCCCAAGGTTCCTGGCCGTCTTGGTTGGCATGAGTGTAAGTGAGCTGAGCTGTACAGTGAAGTTCTGGTTGATTGAGGGATTGGCTGGGATGACGAGAAGCTCAGATTTTCCCAGGTTAAGCTGAAGATGGTGCTTCTTCATCCAGATGTCTGACAGGCAAGAAGAGATGCGTGCAGAAACAGATGGGTCGTCAGGCTGGAAGGACAAATAGAGCTGGGTGTCATCAGCATAGCAGTGATAGGAAAAGCCATGAGACTCAATCACCTGACCGAGAGATGTAGTGTAGATAGAAAAGAGGAGTGGACCCAGAACTGACCCCTGTGGAACGCCAGTTGTGAGTTGCTGAGTTTCAGAAATACCTCCGCTCCATGATACCTTGAAGGATCTGTCCGAAAGATAGGATCTGATGGTTCACAGTGTCGAAGGCAGCAGAGAGGTCAAGTAGGATGAGGACAGATGATCTAGAGGTTGCTCTTGCTAGTCGTAAGGCTTCAGTGACGGAAAGCAGAGCAGTCTCCGTGGAATGGTTGCTCTTGAAGCCAGACTGCTTGGTGTCTAGGAGGTTGTTCTGTGTGGCTAATTTTAGCTTGTGTGTATTTTTAGTTGTTCTCACGGCTAATTTTAGCATTTACACACAGCATTAGCATAATGCTAACTCTCTTCAGCTAATTTTAGCATTTACACACAGCATTAGCATAACGCTAACTATCTTCAGCTAATTTTAATATTTACACACAGCATTAGCATAATGCTAACTATCTTCAGCTAATTTTAGTATTCACACACACTGTTAGCGTAATGCTAGCTCTCTTCATCTAATTTTAGTATTCACACACTGTTAGCATAATGCTAGCTCTCTTCATCTAAATTTAGCATTTACACTGTTAGCGTAACAGAACTTCACTTGGTATCAAACAGGGAATGTATAAAGATGAAGGTAAAGAATTTGGGGTAAATGAAGCGTCAGTAAGTTTGTGAATTCTGCAGAAACAGGGAGATGTTTTAGTGAAAATAGCATGAACACAAACATTATTTACAGTCCTACTGTATTAACGATACTACTGTTTAAATCTACACTGGGGGATTAGAATATAGAGTACAACCCGACTCTGATCATCATTATTCATGAAGAAAAACATCCCATTTCCCTGAGAGTGCAGATTTAAACCTGACTGAAATGAATCATTAAACACCACTGAATGTGTCTGAATCTATTTTCACCGTGATTTCAGAACCATTAAAAACCCCCAAACCCCCAACCACTACACTCCGTCTTCTCTACTGCTCTCAGTGTTTTCATTCTGCTGGAGGAGAGGGGGTCTGTTATTCTCAGCTTTCTCACGGAGCTGCTGATTTTCTCTCCTCAGACGCACATGCATCACCAACAGGACCACAAACGTAGATACAACCAGCAGTAGCATCAGTATCAGTACAATCCCCCACACTGGTACACCTTCCTGCTGCTTGATGTCTGGACGCGGCTTGATGTGTGGAGACAGCTCTGTAAAACACACACAAGACCCTGTGAGTCCCATTCCAGAGTCACACATTATGTACAGCATGTGGTGATGAAGCACGGCTCTGAAGCACGGCTCTGATACCAACTTTAACATGCAGCAGAACCTCTCTCAGATATTCTCTGTTCACTTCTACACCCAGGTGCAGCCTACAGTCTTCTGTTCTTCTCACATCAAACCTCTACATCATCCATTATTCCAGGATTGACCACCAACACATCTCCTGACTCAGTGCAGTGTGGACACCGGTCCTGTGTGTGTGTGGGTGTGTGGACACTGGTTGTGTGTGTGTGTGTGTGTGTGTGTGTGTGTGTTACAGCCTGATTCTGCAGGAGGTTATTATGTAGTTAAGTGTGGAGTTGAGCGCCAGATCTTTTTAATAAATATAAAACTAAATGTACAGAAGAAACAGAGGAATCTACAGGACAGACTATATCATATATATATTTATAGACGTACCAGGGGCACTGCGGCGTCCTCGAGAGCGAGTCTGGGACACAGGTTCACCTACACAGAACAGAAACATCACAACATGAGGACTCTGCAAGACGTCCACACACTGAGTGAGGATAGAAAGGGTGTTGATGTGGTGAAGGTTTGATCCATATGAAAGTGTCAGGAGGTAAAAACACACTCCAAACACAATCAGACTTTATTTCTATTGGACACTGCACCAGGTGGAATTTACACAGAAAGGCTTACGGTGCTTTTAAAGTGAATGAAAGCCGTGTGCTGATTTGGACTTCCATACAGAAAGGTAGGTGACACCAGAGGAGGCGTGAGACACCGATACAGATCTACAGAGCTCTTATTGATCATTCCATCACTGATGGAGAACTGCTGTGGGTCTTGCAGAGTGATGTTGTGATGTAGTCTGACTGACTTCCTGCTTTATTAACTACATGTGCTCTCTGAGCGCTCTAGAACCCAATGCAGTGTGTTCTGCAGGGAGACGTGCTCCTTATTGTTGTGGATTAACACACACGCTCGTTCACACCATGACTGTGAGGGTCAGTGTAAGAGGCATTATGGTCTACTGAATGTCTGTTGTAATTCCTTGGTTGAACAGCAGGTGGTCTGGTCACTTAGGAGGTGTTGTAGGGTTGTTTCTGCAGACAAGACACACTTCCAGTCTCGTACTGCTTTTATCAACGTTATTTATCACAAAGCTTGTAGTTGTCATTTTAAACTCACAATCCCAATGCACAACTCTACAGCACACACCTCTACAGTCTCAGCTCATACGGTTTTAAACCCAGACAGTCACTGTATAAAAGCAGTCTTCAGTATAATTCAGTATAACTGTTACACGTACACATTACGGACACTTTTTACCTCTCATATGGACCGTTACGATGGCTAAAGTCTCATCATTCACTTTATCCTGTACTGTGTAGTTCCCACTGTCAGAGACATCTCCATCTTTAATCTGAAGAGTGTTGAGGAGAGACGCTCTCTCTTTATAATCTGGACTGCATTGGATCTTCTCCTTGTCCACGGTGCAGATCTGCAGGTTTGATGGTTGTACAGCATAACTCGGAGAAAACTTCACATCCACCAGGTCAGTGTGGGGTAAGTACATGTCTATGGGTTCACCTGGGGTAATCACACGGGTCATCTCTAGAGCTAAGGAGAGGAGAGACAGGAAATTAGAGACATGAGCAGGAAGTGTGTAGTGTTGAGGTTAAAGCCCACATTACACTGGCCAATTCCATAGCACAACACAAACATAATTCACCACCACAACACTATAGAACGCAGGTAAACAACAACGGAAACGTTTCATCACAGTGACAGGACAAGGTAATGATCCTGTTTTTACTGCTACAGAGAAGAATATACAACGGACTGATTATGGGATTTCGTTTTTATAGTTAATTATATGCACCATTATATCCATTTAGGTTCTGCATCCTGTACAGAGGAACTCACTGAGGAACTTCAGGAAGTGAGTCTTACGTGCAGCAAGAAGTCTCCACTAAATCTCTTCTACAGTTTAAAACTAAGGTAGAAAGCTAGGTGGATCTCAGCAGATAATGAGATAAAAGTCAGATTGACGAAGACCAAAGACATCACTTAACACACACACACACACACACACACACACACACACACACACACAGAACACAGCTTACAGTGCATACAGATGTTTTCCTCATGTTGCTATGTTTCAGACTCATCTTAAACAGACTCAACTCATTGTTTTTGTCATCAATCTACACACAACACTCACCAATGACAAAGCAAAACGGCTTTTTGGAACATTTTGTACATTTATTAAAAATAAAAGAATTATTCAGACACTGTTATGACTCATCATTGAGTTCTGGTGCCTCCTACTTCGACATAATGAACAGCCGCAATCCACATGCCCATCATATGTTCTCAGCTCCCCGAGTTCTTTGAACTGGACTGAGAGTAGAGGTGATATTGAGAGCCAGGGAATACTTGATCAGTTTGGTGTTGATAGATGGCACACCTCTTCACAAATCAATCAAAGATCTTTTAACATTGTGAAGCTTCAGTTCATATGATGTTCTGTTCTCTTGCTCTGATCTGTTTAAACTGTTTTAGACTGTTTTGGTACGTACAGCTCTGTGTACATATTTTAAAGCTTTCCCACTTCTGTTCTGATATTGTTTCTAGTTGTCTGAATGTCCAAGAGTTAAATCATTTATCTCAAGCACCCCGACACTAATATATACTCTTAATGAGCACCCAGTAATTGTGCAGTATACACCGTCTTTTATGCACTAGGGAAATAAAATACCACTAAACTGCACCACACGTCAGTGGAGTAATGTTCTAGTATTGGAGCTATCTAATGCCCAAGCCTATCACCATGTGGTGTCATCACAACTCATGGAAATTTGTGGAACAGTCCATTTACCTTTTATTTCACCTACACAGAACAGAATCATCACAACATGAGGACTCTGGGTGGTCTTGTCACTTGGGAGGTGTTGTAGGGTTGTTTGACGCATGAGGTCCAAACAAGACATTTCCAGTCTCGTACTGCTTTTAGCAACGTTATCTATCACAAAGCTTGTAGACAAAATCTAAATAATAGACAAAAGACAAAATCTAATGTGTGGACACAAAATGCAAGTTATGGATACAACCGCTGGATATCCTCTCATGTGTGCATGACGTCACCGTGATGGAGTATTTACTATAAACACAGTTCAGAGTACCACATTAATTACATCCACAGCTAGTGTTCTAGGTGGGATCTAACACAAGGCTCGTGTCCTTCAGCAAAGATCTCCTCATGTGGCTCCACTTAGGAGCAGGAAGTCTTGATGTCTGTGTGCACCTCCAGAAAGCTCTTACATACAGAGACTACAGATGATGACCAGCCTTCACAGCCACTATTAAACTGGTGTTGGTTCGAATAGGGTTAGACACTGATGTAACCCATTACAGCATGGGTGTCAAACATGGGTTCAATCCGGCCCGCAGGACGAATTTTGAAAGTGGAAAAAAAATATGCATAAAAGACACGAACTTCTCATTTTTAATAAAATGAGATTCCTAAATCATCCGCTAGGGGGTAAAAGATGCGGCACATCTCTGGGACTGAACAGCAGATGGCAGCAATGCGACGTCTGCTGTTTGTCATCACGGAGTAGTCTACTCTATTTTCTCCTCGCCCCCACACCCTCATTAGCCAAAATGTCTGCCAAAAAGCTGAAAAGTGGATACAGAGTGTAGAGATTTCCATGAAAAATGGACCGCTTCCTGTTTATTCACAGAGATGAATGGGTAATAGTTAAAAAAAAGTGCAATTTAATGTTAGTCAACAGCTTCAGTACAAAAGAGTTTGGTTTGGTGGAATCCTATTGTTCATGCAATGACATCAATTTTAAAGTGAAATACTATATTTTTCAGTTCCAAATTCCTGTGAAGTTGTTTTTTTTTTTTGCATTTGTACAAACACTGTGAGCAGTTGTAATGCACATATGTGAATGATAATCAGAAGCAAATTGCACATGTTTGTCTTAAGAAATCTGAGGTTATTCATGATATATTTTATAAAAGGATATTTCATTAACTATAAATGTCTTTGCATGAAAACAAAGGTAAAAACATGGACTTCTTGTTATTTATAGGTGATTATACTATGATTTTACTGGCCCGGCCCACTTGACATCTAATTAGGCTGTATGTGGCCCCTGAACTAAAATGAGCAACAGCTATGTGGAAGGTCTTCAGCAGCTGACTGAAGACATTTGGGTTCGAGATGAAAAGATGGATGTGAGATGATGGATCAGAATTTCAGCTTTAATTTCTTTATATTTCCATCTAAAATGTGTTACACATCTTAGAACACGGGACCTTTTGTTTGAAACCACATTTTTTCAAGTGATCAAAAAAATCACAAACATGTGATTGACAGGTGTTTCTTGTTAACTAGGTGTGTCCTGTTAGATCAAATCTTTAAACAATTAAAGAGTCCATTTTTGAGCCCTGGGTTTGCCTGTAAAGGCATTTGTAATTAAAGGATAAACCAACGTGAAGACCGGAGAGTTGTCTATAGGAGAAAAGCGATCCATTTTGAAGATGATAAAAGAGGAAAATTCGATCAGAGGCATTGCACAAGTATTGGGTATAACCAATACAACCATTTGGAACGGCCTGAAAAAGAAAGAAACCACTGGTGTACTGAGGAACAGACATCGAACGGGTCGGGCAAGAAAAACTGCAGCTGATAAACATTGAGAGAGCTGTGAAGAAAAAAATAAAAACAACAGTCAGTGACCAACAACAACCTCTACAGGACAGGAGTGAAGGAATCACAATCCACCGTTTGAAGACGACTTCGAGAGCAGAAATACAGAGGACAAAAGTAACATTAAAAAAAGAGAAAAAGTAACATTAATTTAAAAAAATAATAAATTTTTAAAATCTTGTAGACTATTAACACAAATCACTGCTTACGTACCTGCTGATACGCACCAACACCATGCCACAAGAAATGTGAATAAAGAAACAGAAATGGTAATAAGCACTACACAGTGGGGGAATAAGTATTGAACATGTCAACATTTTTACAGTAAATATATTTCCAATGAGGTTATTCACATGAAATTTTCACCAGACACCAGAATTAAGTCAAGAAATCTGGAAATATAAAGAATTCACCACATTAAAGTCCATAAATGAAGTTATTTGTAATAAATACAGGAAAGCGCTAAGAAAAAGCAGTTCTCCAAGGCAAGGCACCAGCTGAAATCCATAAGTAATTATACCCCCTATCTGTATAAATTAATATCAGCTGAGTTGTAAACTGATGGTCTATAAAAAGGCTTTTTGTTACCAAGGTATCACAAGAAACATCTCATGATGGATAAAAGCAAAGATCTCACTCAAGACCTTCACAACTTATTGCTGTGAAACATATTGATGGAATCAGATACAGACGTATTTCAAAACTTCTGAATCCTCCAGTCAGCACCATCGGGGTCATTACCCTCAAGTGGAAGCAACATCGCTCCGTCATCAACCGGCCACGCACAGGAGCTCCTCACAAGATTTCTGACCAGGGAGTCAGAAGAAGAGTCAGAAGAGTCGCCTAAGAGCCAAGGACCACTTGGAAAGAGCTCCAGAAACACTTGGAGGCAGCAGGTGCCATCATCACAGAGAAAACAATAGATAATGCACTCCACTGCTCACGATCACCCCACAAGACTCCATTACTAAAGAAAAGGCATGTCGAAGCTCATTTAAAGTTTGCTCCAACTCATCTGGACAAGCCTCTGGAATATTGGAGAGTGTAGTCTGGTCAGACGAGAGCAAAACTGAACTTTTTGGCTGAGATACTACACACCATGTTTGGAGAAGAACTGGAACTGCACATCACCCTAAAAACACTTATTCCAACAGCAGAAGAACGGACAAAATCACATCTGAATACTGCGGCAAGTTCTTCATACAGGAAGTGTCATGAAGCTTCATTACAAACAAACGCTTCTCCACTAAGTATTAAATATATTTCAGTTAGCGTGTTCAATACTACTTGAATAAATTCAAGTAAATAATAAATAAATGAATTTTAGCTCCAAAAGTCAAGTTTCTGGTGATAATCAGACCAGCAGGTAGTGTTTTCATGAATGCATGTTCAGGTTATGACTCCAAACCCCTGCAGTGTCAGTCGCACTGGTTGATGGTGAAGATGAAGACGGATCAGGGTCTGAATCAGGAGAGTTTGGGTCACCAGCAGTTTTGGTTTCAACATCGCCTGAACTTTCACTGCTGTCACTATCTAGAATCCTCGCTCTCGCCTGTGTAACTGTATGTTTTCTTTTTTCCCCCCACGGTTTTAGATGTACCCGTGTTCACTGTAGGTGGAACTTTAGCTGGAACACCATTAGCTTTTCGCTTTGGCATTTTTAGTTCACTTCTACTATTACACCAATATTCAAGCTTGGATCTTCATGGTAATGCCGGCGTAATAACGTAATCACGTCGTGACGTCATGAACCTTCTGGTTTTAAAAAATATAATTAAATAAGTAAGGAATCATAGCAGTGTAATGCCGGTATACCGGCCTTATGGGGATAATGTTTACACTGTAAATGCTCTATATCGGCCTTACGGGGATTTGGCGTAGATGACCAAGCCGGTATATCGTCCTTACGAGAATAGATCAAAGACGGGCAAGCTGGTTTTTCGGCCATACAAGGTAAGAGGGTTAAGAGTGGGACAAATAAAAGTAAGACAAAACCCATGGTAAACAATTGAGGAATCAGGCGATCGGCAAACGGGCATAAGCTGGGCTAGGACAAGAATCGAGACAAGCGAACAGGATCAAAATCATGAAACAAAAAACTGAGGACCAAAGGCTTAGTACAGGTCTGGCAAGAAGACACAGAAACACTGAACATAGACACACGAAAAAGCTGTAAAGGTGTGAGCAGAGCTTGGTTGACTCTGGTACAGTCAAATCCAGGATCAGATCTTCACCAGGGTTATTGAAACCTGCTGAGAACACGGCTGAGGAGAAAAAACATTCAGCTGTATTAAGATTGAAAAATAAATTATTCAAGCTGCATTCAGGGTCCAGAATTTGCGCTGGGGAAAGTTGCTGGTATTCAGAGTCGGGATACACAGTTGCTTCAGTGGATTTTCTGAGCTCCATGTTAAGATAATTAAAAATCACCTGCATATAGTTCACTCTTCTGAGGTTGCCAGATTTTTTCTTTAGTAGAAGTTTCAGAGACAGTGTTTTATAATAGCATGAAGACCATCACCTTTAAATACAACCATCTTTACATCTGAAAAAGTCAGGGATAGAAAATGTGGACTGAAGAAGGAAATTATATTTTTCTTTGCTGTCAAGTGTACAAAATCTCACAAAAATAAGTACACCCCTCACATGTGTGTAAATATTTGATTATATCTTTTCATGTGACAACACTGAAGAAATGACACTTTGCTACAATGTAAAGTAGTGAGTGTACAGCTTATGTAACAGCGTAAAATTGCTGTCCCTCAAAATAACTCACACAGCCATTAATGTGCAGTGAGAGTGTACAATGGTATTGCGCAGCAAGAGTGTACAGTGAGTGTGAAGCGAGTGAGATTGTACAGTGAGTGCAGAGTGAGTGTACAGTGAGAGTGCAGAGTGAGTGTACAGTGAGAGTGCAGAGTGAGTGTACAGTGAGAGTGCAGAGTGAGTGTACAGTGAGAGTACAGTGTGAGTGGGAGTGTACAGTGTGAGTGGGATTGTACAGTGAGTGCACAGCAAGAGTGTTCACTCAGTGTGCAGTGAGTGAGATTGTGCAGTGAGAGAGTGCAGTGGGAGTGAGAGTACAATGAGCCTGTGCAGTGAGTGTAAGTGAGAGCGTGCAGTGAAACAGTAAAGTGTAAACTTCTCGGTGCTGAAGATTTGGGGAAACTTAAAGAGGTAATGCTGGGGAAACGCTGAGGTAAATGTAGAAGTAATGCTGAGGTTAATGTAGAGGTAATGCTGAGGAAACGCTGACGTAACTGTAGAGGTAATTCTGAGGAAACGCTGAGGAAATGTTGTAAATGTAGAGGAAACGCTGAGGTAAATGTAGAAGTAATGCTGAGGAAATACTGAGGTTAATGTAGAGGAAACGCTGAGGAAATGTTGTAAATGTAGAGGAAACGCTGAGGTAAATGTAGAGGAAACGCTGAGGTAAATGTAGAGGAAATGCTGAGGTAAATGTAGAGGAAATGCTGAGGTAAATGTAGAGGAAATGCTGAGGTAAATGTAGAGGAAATGCTGAGATAAATGTAAAGGTAATGCTGAGGTTAATGTAGAGGTAATTCTGAGGAAACGCTGAGGTAAATGTAGAGGTAATGGTTAGGAAATGTTGCAGTAAATGTAGAGGTAACACTGAGGAAACGTTGCGGTAAATGTAGAGGTAACGCTGAGGTAAATGTAGAGGTAATGCTGAGGAAACGCTGAGGTAGATGTAGAGGTAATGCTTAGGAAATGTTGCAGTAAATGTAGAGGTAACGCTGAAGTAAATGTAGAGGTAATGCTGAGGAAACGCTGAGGTAAATGTAGAGGTAATGCGGAGGAAACGTTGCGGTAAATGTAGAGGTAACGCTGAGGTAAATGTAGAGGTAATGCTGAGGTAAATGTACAAGTAATGCTGCAGAACGACCTTAATCACTTGGAGAAGATCTGCAAAAAGGAGTGGGACAAAATCCCTCCTGAGATGTGTGCAAACCTGGTGGCCAACTACAAGAAACGTCTGACCTCTGTGAATGCCAATGTAACCGTGCTATCCTCTAAATATGAGCTAACACTATGCTAGGTTTGTAAGGAGCCAAGTGGTGTAAACTGAACCCATACAAGAAGGGATGATACCAGGTAAATTGTAACAATATAACCTTTACTTACATTTTTTAACAACATTTGAAACAATTATGTACAGACAAAAGGAAATTTAAAATGGGCCCTTTAAAGTAAATGAGTCTTTTGATCTCCTTCCTTTTTGGGGTCGGTAAAGTCTAAACTTGTGATCACGTTCTGGATTAATCAATCTACTGTCAAAATATGTGTCACCTGTTCTGTGACAGTTTCCCTGTTTAAGAGGAAGGTTGGCACTTTTGGGTGAAAAATGTGTACCAGCTCAGGTGGCCGATACTGTCCTACCACCAGGGAGATATGCTCGCTGAGTTGGTTGACGTCTCTTCAAGATCACACTGGGAGGCTTGCCATCGATAGAAAGGGATCTTCCAAGTAGTTCTCTCTCTCTGTTCCTCAGACTTCAAGTAGTTCTCACTCTGTCCACAAGACTTGAGGTAGTTCTTGGGACCTGACCTGTTTTTATTTTCGCAAACAGGTTTTCATCTATTTAGAATGATATTCCATGTATCTATATGTTGTACAACAATCATACTAAAGCATAACAATCATGTAACATTAAGCATCACATACTTTATAATACTCAATACGTTTAGGCCTATTTATCACACTTCAGTTCAAACTCCAAATCTCAATTCAATATCTAGAGATATCTACAGTAGTCAGCATATAACATGTATTATCTTACACTATTTTCAATAATAGCTGATGATAAATCAACCAGAATTTTATCAGTCTACTCTTATCCTGTATTAGGGAATGGAGGCAGTATAGGCTCTACTTGAGTTAAGTTACAACACATACTGTAGTTGAAAAGCTAATACTCTAATTAGAGTACCCTTAATCTAACAAAATGTTTATTCACAACAGAATTTAAACATTAAGGTTTCACAATTCTACATCCATCATTAAGGTAAAATCATCATAGGAAACCATATAGTATATTATTATTTCCTTTCCCTCCAATAGGAATGCTATATAATTCACTTAGATATCCCCTAAAACACAGAAATGAGCAAGGGGCTGCTGTGCTCAGGTCACTTAAATATCAGCTTACTATTTCAGTAGTTATTTGAGATTAAACCCTTGTATCACGGTCAGTAATTGATTTCCACAGCGCGAGCCGTGAACATCCCTTAACTCAATACACACAGGTAGCAGCATTAGCATCATGCAGTTTACTAGCTTACAGAGACAATAGAGATGTGAACCGGGATTTCTCCAAACATCCCAGTTGCTCCTCCTTATCCTGTCTTCTGTAGTGGTTCTTTATCTTGCTAATTCGCTCACTTTTATCACTTTGTCCACTTTAATTCTATAATTTTCCTCCGGTCGCCAAAATCATGTGCGTCTCCTCTATTTTCTCACACACGCACGCGCTCTCCACAGGATCACAAAATGGCGTCGTGACCTGTTAATCATGTTCAGCTGGGGGCGGGGCTATCGCTCCTGATTGCTGATTTCCTTAAAGGGACATTACGCTATTTTAATACAAGTTATTTGAACCTTGTATTGTCACTGGGTTACACGATAATAAAATACTTTTGATACGAAGAACAAAACACTCGCATTTTTCAACAGCAGAGTTTAAAAAATAACTTTAAAAATAAACAAAAAACTATTAACATCGTTTGCCTTTTATAGAGAAGGAACAAGGCGTCACCATTTTCACTTTATACACTGTAAAATGGGCGGTTCGTTCTTTCTTTCTTTCTTTCTTTCTTTCTTTCTTTCTTTCTTTCTTTCTTTCTTTCATGACGTCACGGATGTTTACTCTTAAAGCTACAGTGACGGACCCGAACATCTTTAATCTCCACAGCAAAGTGTGTGTAAGTGGAATATTGTAGTGATTTAATAGCTCTGGATATAAATGTGTTTTTATTAAATAGCTGAGAATCTAATAGTGTTATTTGGAATCTAGATTTATTTCTCAGTGATTTTAGTGAATCAGATTAAAATGGTGTTTATAGATCAGGACACAAAGCAAACAGGAGAGTTTTATGGTGGAATTACAGAAGAAAAAGACTGAATCATATGAATCCATATTCATTAGGACTAGAGAGAACTTCCTGGTCAGGGTTGTGGTGGATCCGGAGTCTATCCCACGAACACTGGCTCAGGCCATCTTCTCTTCATCACTCCTATATCTACTCGATCTACTAGTCTGCAGTGGGATGGACCAGTTTAATCATCTGTACATGATGTTCCACTGACACCATATCCCCTGATATTTATTACACATGATCTTCTAGAAGCACATCTGTATCACAACATTTAGTGTAGGAGCTCCACAAAACCCATCAGAGTACGCTAATACAGGTTCTCTCTGAAAACTCCACCAAAAGAGCAGTGTTCTCTCCCCAGGAGCCACAGAGGAACCACAGAGGAGCACGTGGACATGTGACTGTGGAATGATCTGTGCAGCTGTTTTCTGATCTCTTTAATCTGAAGCTATTAATCTGCTGTATAGGAAGATCCATCCATCCATCCATCTTCTACGACTTACTCCTTCTTCAGGGGCATGGGGAACCTGGAGCCTATCCCAGGGAGCATCGGGTATCAGCATTCAAAATTCAATACACATCCATTCACCTTCCTAAAATACAGTTCCAAAATATTCACCTGTTAAAATCCCATCTTCATTATTCATCAGGTGATAATGGGGATGGGGCAGGAATGGGGCAGAATGGGGCAGGAAGTCAGAATGTGTCAGGAAGTCAGAATGAACGTTGACAGACAGGGGTCACCTTGAAGGCTGTAGATGTTTGCGTCTGCGTGAGATTTAAAGAAGCGGTGTAGTTTCATGTAGGTTGGTTATGCTAGATGGGAGAGTAAATGTGTATTTGTGTGTGTGTGTGTGTGTGTGTGTACACCATGATGAGGATAAAGAGTTTACTGAAGATGAAAGAATGAAATCTAGTTTTAAAGCGGTCACATGTTGAAGACACACTGACGGTGTGTAGAGTAAAAACCACTGCACACTTTATTCAGTCAAAACGTTTCTTTTATTATAAAAATCAATCAAATTAAATTACATCACACATTACAAATAATACAAAGAAATGATCTCACAATAAACATTAAAACTATGTCGATATTTAACAAAGAAAACAATCACTCTTTATAACCGTGATGAGCAGAAAACGTACCTCACGTCCAACACGTCCAACCCTGAGGTACAGCAGCAGAAGACCATGTTGGTGTGAACCAATCAGGACTGTTCCTCGGAGCTCTCTGATCAAAAAGGCATCTCATCCCTCAGAACTGTCCCTCATTGTGTGTAAACACTACAGCGTGTTGTGTGTGAAAATCAGCAGCTTCTGAAATCCTCAAACCTGGTACCTACAACCACGCCAGGGTTAAAGTCACACACATCACACGGTTTCTTCATTCTGAGGTTTGATGTGAACATGAACTGAAGCTCTTGACCTGGATCTGCAGGATTTTATTTTAGAATAAACTGTTTTATGCTCTGGTACACAAACTGCCTTGTTAGGCTAATATAATACTACAGTAGATATATAAAAAAAGTCTACACACCCCAGTAAAAAGTGGATTGTAGAGCAGAACATCGAGGTGTCTGCTAGTACACTGTAGATGAAATGGAATTTCACCTTTCAGCATGATAACGACCCAAAGCACATGTCGAAATCAACAAAGGAACATCGTAACCAAAAGAAGTTCAGTGTTTTTGAATGAGCTAGCTCGAGCCCAGACCTGAATCCAACTAAAAATCTGTGGGGTGAACTGAAGAGGGCGGTGTAGAGAAAGAGAGGGAAAATATTGCAGAGTGGGGTAATAAAATCAAAAGCTGCTTCAACAAATGATTCGTTTCGGGGTGCGCACACTTATGCACCTGGTTATTGTACGTTTTTCACTTCATTTTGAAACGTTGTAATTTCACCTTGATGGGGAAAAGTTCTGACGATTTATCTTAGTGTCATTCTTTCACGTCACAAAAACCTGCAGTTTTAACAGGGGTGTGTAGACTTTTTATATCCAATTTAGCTAGCTGGAATTAGCTTAGCTGATGACACCTGAGCAAAACTACTGAAAATAAGTGCATTCAGCAAAATAAAAGTTCTTATTAGATAAATACATACACTTCTTCATGAAGAATCAGGTGATTAAAATAATAAAATAAAATTCTATATAAATATAAATGAACGAGTTTTTATTCTAAAGTAAAATTCACAGTAAGCCTTCTGACTGAATTATAACTAAAAGAGCTATTTTTCCCCCCCAGGAGAAAAGAAACTACAGAATGTAAAATCTCACACTGCTCCAGCTGTGTGCTGCTGCGTGAAGTTGTTTAACTCCGCCCTCTTCTGACTACACCACTGTTCGATCTCAGTCAGATTGATCTCGGTCTCTGAGATGATGTTGGAGCTCGTACCCTGCAGGTGTCCTGCTCCATCACCACTGAGCTGCTGTAAACTCTTCATCACCTCCTCCATCTTCCTCATCATCTGTTCAATACACACCACATAGACACACACACACATCATTACACACTAACCACACACTCTCAATACACACCACACACACAAAAAGACCACGCAATCATTAATAACTAAGCAGACACTCAGTACATACACACTCTCTCTCTCTCTCCTCTCTCACACACACACACATCAACAGTAACTGAATAAAAGTACAGACCCACCTCTGAAGTGTCTGTTACATAAGCAGACACAGATAACGAGGTTCGTTGTGTTTAACTGTTCAAAGTCCTTTTTCGACTGTTTCCTATAGGCTATGATGTTAAATTGAGAGGAAAGTTCAATAATGAAATTAGGACAAAATATTGTTTCTGAAAAAACAACAAAAAATTTCTTTCAAATCTATGAGGAGAATATCATGTAATGGGTTTTAGGAGATGGGTGCAAATGTAGTTAAAGCTTTTATTTAAGAGTGGGACAGATAAAATCCAAAAGGCGAAACCCGTGGTCACAAACAATCGAGGAGTCAGGTGATCAGCAAACGGGCATTAACTGGGCTAGGACAAGAATCGAGACACGAGAACAGGATCAAAACCATGAAACAAAAAACTGAGGGTCAAAGGCTTAGTATGGGTCTGGCAAGAAGACACAGAAACACTAAGAACAAAGACACACGAAAAAGGTGTAAAGGTGTGAGCAGAGCTTGGTTGACTCTACCATCATCCTCAAACAGGAACATGGCATGGTAGGCAGTGTCACAGGAAATGAGGTCACTACGTTGACCTCCGGCTGGAGCTCGACAGGTAAGACCACCTCGTTGGTTTCAGACTCATTGCTATAAAATAAGATTTTGTTGGCCGTACAGCATGTTTAAACTTGCTCAATGTGGTAACTAGCCCTGAACTGTCCCTGACTGCTGTTCCTCCCTTGAGCACACAGTGTGATTCCTGCACCAATGGCCTCTATTAGAGCTTATTGTAGTTCCCAATTTTGACCACTAGGTGCAATAATAACTGTATGGCACTAAATGGGACAGTGAGCACACCTCATTTAGAAAGCTGCACAAATCAAGAGAGTGTGTGTGTGTGTGTGTGTGTGTGTGTGTGTGCGCGCGCATGTGTGCGTGTTTGTAAACAAACTATGAACATACCCCTCCTCCTCTCTCAGTCATCAGAAGCCCTTCACCTTCTTCACCACTGCATTCCATCAACTCTGCTCTCTTCGCCTTGCAGAACAATTTGATCTGTTCTGAATATTTAGGGTTCTCTCTGTACTGCTGTTCCAGTTCCTTCATCGCCTCCTCTGCCTTCTGCAGAGCCTCTGTGGCACCGACACGCCTTTTATTGCCCTGTTCTTTCCCAGGCCGGGCCTGCTGTATAAGCTTGTTCACATGTTCCAGCTATTTGCTCACCTATTAAACATACATTAAACACACACACACACACACACACACACACACACCCCTTCTCATCTTAGAGGATCTCTAGGATTTTAATCCAAACCCTCCATGTTATAAACTGAGCAGTAGAAATTAAATAACTCCAAGTTACTTATACAGTGGTGAAATGTTTTGGAATGGCCAAGTCAGAGTCCTGACCTGAAGCAAGCAGTTCATGTGAGGAAACCCACCCACATCCCAGAGTTGAAGCTGTTCTGTACCGAGGAACGGGATAAAATTCCTCCAAGCCGATGTGCAGGAATGATCAACAGTTACCCCAAACGTTTAGACACTCTAGTAAGCGCTCACTCTTTTCTATCATCTTACACTGAAGATAAAAGTTAGAAATCCATCCATCCTCTATACCGATTATCCTACAGGGTCACGGGGAACCTGGAGCCTGACCCAGGGAGCATGGGGCCCAAGGCGGGGTACACCCTGGATGGGGTGCCATCCATCGCAGGGCACAATAACATACACATTCACACACTACGGACATGCCAGTCAATCTACCGTGCATGTGTTTGGACTGGGGGAGGAAACCAGAGTTCCCAGAGGAAACCGGAGTACCCAGAGGAAACCAGAGTACCCAGAGGAAACCGGAGTACCCAGAGGAAACCGGAGTACCCAGAGGAAACCGGAGTACCCACAGGAAACCGGAGTACCCAGAGGAAACCCCTGCAGCACGGGGAGAACATGCGGACTCTGCACACACACACACAGGGCTGCAGGGGGACCCTGGAGGTGTGAGGTGACCATGCTAACCATTAATCCACCACACACCCAAAAGTTTCAAATGCAGAACAATAAAATATAGATGATGTTTAAGAAGACGTGTCAGACGGCCTGATCTAGTGGTGCAGTGGTAAAATGAAATAAATAAATACAAAACACCTTATTTTATATACACACACACCAACACACACACAATCAGCTGCTTGACGCAGTCAAACTTACCTTGATGAACTCCCGATGGACTGCACTCTTCTGGTATTTTATAAATAGAAAGAGAATCACCAGCAGAATCACCACCACCAGCACTATCAGTACAATTATCCACAAAGGAAACGTCTTATCTACACACAAACACACACACACACACACACACACACACATTACATCTGGCCGTGACACTTCCCCTGCAGACCTCCAGGTTACACCCTCACTGAGACACACTTAGACGTACCTGTCACAGAGACGGAGTACACACGAATGTCTTCATTATTCTCCGTGTCCCGGATGTTGTAACGTCCACTATCACTCACCGTCACGTCTCTCAGTGTGAGCTCTGGGTAACTGAGAGATGTTCTGTGTGTGTATTCAGCTTTACACTGTAGTGAGTGTTGAGTCACGTTACAGATCTGTTCACCATCAGCTGAATCACTGCTTGTATAAATCACCTCCACTGGCTCTGGTACGGTCAAATCCAGGGTCAGATCTTCACCAGGGTTCTTCTGAACTGCTGAGAACACGGCTGAGAAGAAAAACATTAGTTCATAAGTTCATTAATAGTGTCATATTTGTGTAAGGGCAGTATGGTGGTGCAGAGGGTTGCATTGTCTGTGTTTCAGTGTGTGAATGAGCATGTGTGTCTGGTGCACTGCCATTGACTGGTTTCCCACCCAGGGAATATTTTCCTGCTTTACATCCATGGCTTCCACCCAGGTTCTGGATACACTGCGACCCTGACAAGGATAAAGCACCTACTGACTGACTGACTGAATATTTCACTATTAAATATGAGTATTTAATTCTGGCTTTAAATAACATTCCACAGAGTATTTCCGGGTAGTTTCAGAACTAACATAAATATCAGGGTGACGTATCATGCAGGAACAATGTTCTTATATTCAAGATTAGAATCATGTATAACTGAGACACACCTCTGTTTAATAAACTCCGCCCCCACATATGTAACTCTCACGTACCTTCTGAACAGCACTTAAGTATATAGTTATAGTTCTGAATACTGATGTGTGTAATTTCAGTATTAAACCCTGACTGTGTGATTAACTCCACTCTGAAAATGATCCTAATTATTCAGACTGAATGTTTTATCCGCAGTAGAAGAGATAAAGACACT
This sequence comes from Ameiurus melas, assembly GCA_012411365.1. NCBI lineage: Eukaryota > Metazoa > Chordata > Actinopteri > Siluriformes > Ictaluridae > Ameiurus > Ameiurus melas. Next base: position 22,761,837 of record CM022773.1, read on the forward strand.
TACTCTCAATGCTGAGGCGCACAGTAGAGATTTCTGAGACGCCACACTCACACGAGAACGTGTTCCTCATTCTGTAATCAGCTGCAGTGATGATGAGAGAGAGATCTCCATCCTGGTACTGATCATAAGACATATTATATCCCTTCACCAGTGAACTGCACGATGTCTCATCACACCGAGCGAAGACAACATCTCGATTATTAAATAAAGACCATTTGACTGAACCAGAACATTTATATTCACATGAGAGAGTTACAGGCTGATGAAGCTTCACTGATTTAGAACAGACAGCAGCTAATACCGGAGCTGAAACAGAGAAGAAACGGAGAGTGAGAGTGTGCAATGAGAGCGTACAGTGAGAGTGTACAGTGAGAGTGAGAGTGTACAGTGAGAGTGTACAGTGTACAGTGAGAGTGTACAGTGAGAGTGTGCAGTGAGAGTGAGAGTGTACAGTGAGGGTGTACAGTGAGTGTGCGCAGTGAGGGTGTGCAGTGAGGGTGTGCAGTGAGGGTGAGAGTGTACAGTGAGAGTGAGAGTGTACAGTGAGAGTGTACAGTGTGAGTGTACAGTGTACAGTGAGAGTGTACAGTGAGAGTGTACAGTGTACAGTGAGTGTGAGAGTGTACAGCGAGAGTGTACAGTGAGAGTGTACAGTGAGTGTGAGAATGTACAGTGAGAGTGTACAGTGAGAGTGAACAGTGAGAGTGAACAGTGAGAGTGAGAGTGTACAGTGAGAGTGAGAGTGTGCAGTGAGAGTGAGAGTGTACAGTGAGAGTGTACAGAGAGAGTGTACAGTGTACAGTGAGAGTGTACAGTGTACAGTGAGAGTGAGAGTGTACAGTGAGAGTGTACAGTGAGAGTGTACAGTGAGTGAGAGTGTACAGTGAGTCTACAGTGAGGTGTAGTGGTAGTAAATGTGAGTGAGGATGTACAGTGAGAGTGTACAGTGAGAGAGAGTGTACAGTGAGAGTGTACAGTGGTAGTAAATGTTGTGAGTGAGAGTGAGAGTGTACAGTGAGAGTGAGAGTGTGAGTGTACAGTGAGTCTACAGTGAGAGTGTAGTGGTAGTAAATGTGAGTGAGAGTGTACAGTGAGAGTGTACAGTGAAAGTGTACAGTGAGAGTGTACAGTGAAAGTGTACAGTGAGAGTGTACAGTGTACAGTGAGAGTGTACAGTGAGAGTGAGAGTGTACAGTGGTAGTAAATGTTGTGAGTGAGAGTGAAGGACACTTACCAGTGGTGAATGTGAGGGTGAGTAAGAGCAGGACACAGTGGTGAATGCTGCAGGACTGCATGTCTGAGGAGACACAACACCACCATCAGTACTGCACAGGTGGAGAAGAAAGCAGGAGAGAGAAACACACTCACAGCTACATGCGTGATCATCAGTGGACTACAATAAACAGATGATGGTTTCTAACAGGTCAGTGGCTGTGCTGTCACCAAAACAGTCTGTGTTAGATGAACACACAGTGTGATGTTGCAGGGAGAGATCTAATCATTTGATTAGATAAAATATTGATGGAATTACAAAATCACTGAATAATACAGAGACTGTAAACAGTTCACTTTGTGCATTTTAATGTAATTTTAGGGAATGTCTGACTTCCTGTGTAGTCTTAAAACAATCACCTGTGAACAGCACATCCCCAAATGTTTTATTCCTCATCAATCTACCAACAAACACATTTCTTTATTTATTAAAGAACTGCACATGATACACTGAAAAAGCTGATTGGATTTTTATAAATCAGACGTGTAGATCAGTTCCACGATTATAGCTCACATCTTCTAATTGGGTTAATTACAGACCCAAGCACAGAAGATGTGTAGGCACCCTAGTGGAGTTGCTGGTTGGCTGTGATACGACAAAAACGTGCATCGATCACGCTCACGCTACATCATTCAGTCTAGCAATTAGAAACATGTTTAAATATCAGCACTGAAATAATGTTTTAATAAGAAACTAAAGTCTTTCATGTAAAGTATGTGTAACATGTTCTCTTAATTCTGAGTGACCACACAGTCAGTGTAGCCTTTATCCATTTATAGTTACATTACATTTTGGTGAAGTTAGTTCCTGTTGTTACTTACGTTATAGCAGCTTTAAACAGTCGTTCCCTCACCAGCCCTCTCTCTATTCTCTCTCTTTATTCTCTCTCTTAATTCTCTCTCTCTTTATTCTCTCGAAGTTCATAATAAAAACACAGCTCATCATGTTTTCTAGAAATGAGCTGTGAATGAGCTGTTACTATAGAAACGATCATATATTAGAACGAGCGCATTAAAAGAACCCTGCAGTTATAAATCAGCATTATTCAGTATATTCAGTATCTCAGTGTAATGACTGAAAATAAGACAGGTCGGGGATTTCTCACGCTTACATCAAATAACAAAAATCAATAATAATGGTGGAATTAGGTGAACTGTGTGCTTTATCGAGGATTGATCAGCATCAAAACGATCAAAGTTACAGATAGTGATTGGGGTTAATCGTGCACTCTTTGGTCATCTTATTTTTGTGCTAGGAACAGAAAAAAATCAAACACGAACAGTTTATAAATAATAAATAACTTCAAACCCAGACAGGAAAAGCAAAAAACATGTCACTTGGAGTTAATTGTTTGGGAAATGATGGCACAATGCCAGCTTTCACTTTCACTTCCTCTCTTTTCTTCTTTTCTCTTCTCTCTCTCTTTTCTCCCTCTCTTCTCTCTCTGTCTCTCTATCTCTCTCTCTCTCTCTCAGTTAAAGTCATGAACTCAGTAGAGCCGAACTTTATTTTGTAGTTTTAGACCTTAAACCTCAGCTGAGCAGCTGATGAAAGTTTAAAACACCACAGAACAGATTCAGATCTATTGTCACTCCAGACATTTAAACCCATTACAGTAATCAATGTCCATCAGTCAAACACGTGTTTCTGAGCCTATGAAACAAACCCTTCACACTTCATTCAGTACTCACCTGGAGGATAAACTACAACCCCTTTCACTGATGAACAGAAACAAAGCCGGAAGTGCAGAAAAAAGCACTAGGACACGATTCAGAACACAAACTGAACATCCGCTAAATAAAACCTAAATGAATCCCAGACTGTGAGAATGTGTTTCAGTCTGGAGACAGGACAGTTCTACCTGAGAAACTCTGCTCACATTCCGAATGCACTGTTTAGGTGTTGGACCACACCTTAGAGCTCGTGACAGGGGCGGGGACACGGGGAGAAGTGGGCGGATCCAGATCTTTAAACTGTGATGAAGTAGGAAAGTGTCTGGTATTTTAAATGGCAGTGGGGATAATAGATAATAGCAGTAGAAGATGGATGGATGGATGCTCAAGTACAGCATTGGTTGTAGTCACATGGTTTACATAAACATATTTTGGATATGTAATTTGTATTCTATTTGCTACTTCTGGAAAATGCATAGTTCTATTCGGTAGGTGTGATTTATTGCATTTTAGCACCATCTAGTGGATCTTGTTGAAATAGAAGAATATTTGAGTAAATGAACCAATTCTTATGTTGAGAGTTTTCACTACTCTGTAAGAGATGAACCGGAAGTAGCCTGCTTGCATGTGTATGTAAAGATTCTACATTTTTAACACATTCTGAGAAAATTTCCTGAAATGTTTTCCCCTTTGAACGCCTTTGCTTGGAAGCATCCGTGGGGGAATTGTATTTACTACATGTCTAGTGTTGAATTTAGTTCCAGAGGTAGCCATCCTTTCTGAGTGTGTTTAAAAGTCCTGATTGTGTGTTTAACCCTCCTGTTACCCTCAAATCCGATAACATTTTTTACCCACTGGGGTCAATTTGACCCCAGTAATTTAAACCTCGAGAATATGATTTATTTATTTATTTATTTTTACAAAGGTTTGTGTCTCAGGTAATTTATGTCTTTGTTAACTACTTAAATGACCTTTTAAGTTAAAATTATCACATGTAATGTTATGGCCATTCAGTCCCTCAGCCATGTCTAGTACCACCCTCATGCCCTGATCTTTTTCAGGTGCTTCTCCAGGAGATTTACCCATGTACACCTGCATATTCCAGGCATAGCTGGAGTGTGAATCACATGCAGCCCATATTTTATGCCATATTTGGCTGGTTTGCTTGGTATGTATTGTCTGAAAGGACAGCGCCCACGAAATGGAACCAGACATTCATCCACAGTGATGTGGGGGCCTGGATTGTAAAGAAAGGGTAATCGCTGGACCCACTTGTCCCATACATCCTGTATTGCTGCGAGTTTGTCATGCTCTCGTCTGCCCTGTCTTGTTTCTTTGTCATCAAAGCGTATGACACGGGAGAAACCATGGAATGTCTTTAGAGACATGGTGGCTGGAAATATTGCCCTTCCAGTCTCTTGCTGTTGCTTCTCCTTTTGACTTGTAGACTCCTGCCAAAATGAGCAACCCAATGTAGGCTTGCAAGTCAGTCACATTGAAGTCTTTCCAACCGTCCCCATACACACACCTACCCTCTAAGTTTGTCATTTCAAGTACATCCTTTTCAATTGATGGTGTGATGAAAAAATCAAATGCTGATTTTATATCTTGGACATGGCTGACAGCATATCTACTGGTTCCTGGAACCATTTTGATGACATTAGCAGCACTAAGTCTACCCTGTCGTTCAGGTGGTGAGCGGGACCATATTAACTTTCCATTTTTGGAAGGTAATGGGTTTGTGTGTGGATGAGAGACAACAGGAGGGTCAACATTAGGAGTCTCATTCTCATCTGAGGAGGATGCCTCAAAATAAGGGTCCTCCTCAATATTATCATCGGTCTCAGACACATTCTCCTCTGTCACTTTCACTGTCAAAAAACTGTGACAAAATCTCATTGACAGAAAATCTTTGCTTAGATGCCATTTTCAAATGAGAGAGATGGAGAACATAGAGAGCACACAGAGCACAAAGAGAAATGGTTTAGAAGGCTTCTGTTCATGCTTTTATAATGTTTGCTCATACCCTTTGTTTGGTAAACCATGATAATGATGTTTTCCCCTCCCCCACGGCACAGGAAATATCAAAGTTTAGATGAGACTAAAGTTTGCCACAAGCCTTTTTATGGATATCTTTGAGAAATGGCTTTCTTCTTGCCACTCTTCCATAAAGGCCAGATTTCTGCAGTGTAGGACTGATTGTTGTCCTATGGACAGACTCTCCCACCTCAGCTGTAGTTCTCTGCAGTTCATCCAGAGTGATCATGGGCCTCTTGGCTGCATCTCTGATCAGTCTTCTCCTTGTCTGAGCTGAAAGTTTAGAGGGACGGCCAGGTCTTGGTAGATTTGCAGTAGTCTGATACTCCTTCCATTTCAAAATGATCGCTTGCACAGTGCTCCTTGGGATGTTTAAAGCTTGGGAAATCTTTTTGTATCCAAATCCGGCTTTAAACTTCTCCACAACAGTATTACGGACCTGCCTGGTGTGTTCCTTGGTCTTCATGATGCTCTCTGCGCTTTCAACAGGACCCTGAGACTATCACAGAGCAGGTGCATTTATACAGAGACTTGATTACACACAGGTGGATTCTATTTATCACCATCAGTCATTTAGGACAACATTGGATCATTCAGAGGTCCTCGCTGAACTTCTGGAGTGAGTTTGCTGCACTGAAAGTAAAGGGGCCGAATAATTTTGCACGCACCACTTTTCAGTTTTTTATTTGCTAAAAAAGTTTAAAATATCCAATAGATTTCGTTCCACTTCACAATTGTGTCCCACTTGTTGGTGATTCTTCACAAAAAATTTAAATTTTATATCTTTATGTTTGAAGCCTGAAATGTGGCAAAAGGTTGAAAAGTTCAAGGGGGCCGAATACTTTTGCAAGGCACTGTAGATAAAGGGACAACACTTTGGAGGCACCGCTGGGACTGCTGCTCAGATGTCCAGTGTCCACAGCCTGTACATCGAATTCTGCACCAGCTAAATCCCCCTACTACACCCAGGCAGGCTGCAGCGAGGCATGTGGTGCTGTTTGAGGAGAGCTGGAAGTTGGGGGTGGAGTACAAGCTCAGAATCATCTGAAAGAAATGGACGAACTGAGTATTACAAGTGAAAATAATTGGAGTCGTGCAGACTTCTACAGTCAGTGCTGCTGTTAATGGTTCTGTGCACCAAGCTACTGCAGGCTCTCCAGTAAACCCCCAATCCTCCAATGCCCAGCAGCAGCCACGCCCACACTGGTGCAAAGATTAAAACATTTCTGGACAAATATCTGGCCAGAGAGATAAACGGACATTTTCCAGCCCTGCTCCTCAGATTGAGAATGGACTAAACAGAGGATCTCCTGAAGTAGAGATTATGGAGTCTGTGATCAGAGCTGTTTCTCCAGACTTGGAGGGAAGACCTCACCTGACTTTTCCTGCACTGAGGTGCATCCTGCGCTCCCACTTCCAGGAAAAGAGCGCCACCGAGCTCTACAAACAGGTAGCTTCAGAAGCATAGCAAAGAGACACCCCAAAGCTTTGTGATGCGGGTCTCAGATCTAAGCTCACATATGTCCTGTTCACTGCAAAACAGAACACAACCACCTCCAGGGTGCAGAGTTGGCTGATTTTCACTTCACGATAAAGTACAGACCAGGGAAAGAGAACGGTGACGCAGATGCTTTGTCAAGGATGCCACTGGATGTGGAGTCACTGATGAGAGAATGTTCTGAGGAGTTGCCACCTGACGCCATCGCTGCCACCATTCAGGCCGTTGAGGATCAAGAAGCGACCCTGCCGTTTACAGCTGTATTCATATCAGTCTCCACTGAAAGTGAGAGAACCACTGCATCAGTCGTTCCTATACAAAAAGATAAGCTAAGAGATGCACACAGATCAGACCCATGCACCTGTCCTGTGCTCAATAGTAAACTGTCAGGCTCCAAACCGTTAGCTAGAGAACTAGTCATTCAGCCCAAAGACAAAATACCTGTTCAGAGAATGGGAAAAGCTGACCGTAGACAGTGACGACATTCCGTACAGGAAAACCAAAACCCACAGACAGTTGGTCCTACCAGAACAGTACAAAGGAAAAGTGCTGGAAGAGCTGCACGATAACATGGGACACCAAGGTGCCGACCGCACAGCATCGCTAGTACGTGAACGCATCATTTGGCCCTATATGCAATCTGACATTGAGCACTATGTGACAAACGCTTGCACCTGTCTCAAGCAGAAAAGGCCATGCCATGAAATGAGAGCTCCCTTGACAAATATTGTGACAACACAGCCATCTGAACTCGTATGTACTGATTTCCTCCATCTCGACCGACGCAAAGGTGGATACGAGGATACATCCTCGTCATTGTTGACCATTTCACCCGTTTTGTTCAAGCACCACCACGTCAAAGTCGAAAAACTGCTGCAAACCTCATCTTCAGTGACTCTGCTCTCAAGTTTGGGTTTCCCTCCCGCATTCATCATGACCAAGAAAATCAGTTGTTCACTCACTTAAAGAAACTCAGTGGCACGGCCGGGTCCAGAACACCACCGTATCCCCCGATGGGGAACGGCCAAGTGGAGCAGATGAACAGAACATTGTTGGAAATGCTTAAGACGCTGACTGAAACACAGAAATCGAACTGGAGAGTGAAATCGAGAAATCGAACAGGACAGAAGGGAAGGGAACGCAGTGCTAGGGTTCAGTTTGTTTATGACGTCATTATGACCAGTTTCACTGACTGAACATACAGCTACTTCCTGTTTTCATTATGCAGTGACGTAAACACCGGCCTCTGAACCGAGTAAAAGCCACTGCTTCAGATAAAGTTTAGGATCGACTCTCAGATGTGATATAAACTATTTCCAGCGTTCACCGCGCCGTGAGCTCGTAGCTTCCGGTTACCCGACGGAATAAACCAATATAGAAACTTACATAAAGATGTAATCGAGAATATTAAACAAATAGGAAAATATAATATTTATAAATGTAAATGTCCATAATAAAGTGTACACAGTCTCTAACAGAGGGAGAACAGCTTTAAAATGGATAATAATAACATAATAATATAATAAAACAAATAACAACAGAATACCGGAAGTAGAACTGTTAGCTCTGGAAGTAGAACTGGACTCTGCTGGGTAACGGAGCTCCTCACTAACTGACTGAAATAGGGGTGAAGTCGGTAATAAATCCACTTGAGAGGAGTAAAACAGGTGGAGTTTATAATCACACAATAAAACAATTCTAAAGCATTTAATCCTCCTTCTGATTCACTTCTAATGACTGATTTCATTTGAACACTCTGTCTTGTCTCTCCTGCTGGAGGGTGGATTACGTTCAGGAGAGCAGATCAGAAGACACATCTTTATACCAACCACAAAGTAATTCTGTATTTAACCCGAGTGCACCAGTCCAAACCGCGCTCATGTGTACATGTCTGCTACTTCAGCTTTCACCTGATTACAGCGACCTTTCTTCATCACATTATCCATCCACTTTGCTTTGATCCACATAGATCTCCTGGTCTTTCATGAAGTCTACGACTTCATTCACCCTCTGTTCATACCGCCTGTTCATATCTTGGTGACGCAGCACACACAACAAAGCAGAACGTAGCTCTTCACAGTAAACACCAAACAGGATTGAATTTACATTCACATAAAACTCTGCCACATCAGAATGAACCACCATGTTGTTTTGAATTTCAGTCTCTGTGGCTGGTGTAAGAGTGTGACAGACTTCGTCCTCTATGAGCCTCCTGTACTCAGACAGATCACTAACAGACAGCCCGAGTGCATCTGGGAGGTTCTTTAACAGTAACTTCGAATGAAATGTAAGAATTGTGGTGTTGAAGACATACTCGCCTCTTTTAGACCGCTGTATTTGGAGAGTATGTCTCTGAAGATCTTTGGCCAGACGATAGTCGGGTTTAATGAGTTTAATCTTTTTGATCATGTTGTTTTGAATTGTCTGAACTCTCTCACTTTGCTCCTTCTCTGGAGGTTTGGAGCTTGGTGTTTTCCTCTTAGATGGAACACTTCGCACGTATTGAACGAGCTCTTCCAGTTTGACCTCTGTGGAGAAACAAAATAATGTTTAATTTGACTCTTTAAATCTTAAAACTAGAACCTAAAGAAAGAGAAACTGCTCCTTTCACGTCCTGTAGTGCTGACGCTGATGCAGCATCTCCGTCTGGACCCATTGTTCTCCCTTTCGGAATTTTATGTAGTCAATCCCTAAACAAAGTAAATATTGTTAGTGTGTTTAGAGACTGTAGGAGAATGTCACGTCTTCAGTGATTCCTTTCTCATCATGTACTCTACTCCTCCTGCGGCATTTATCTCTTTGAATCGTCCCCACCTTCCAATTTCAAATGTCCAGATATGGACCGAGCTTCCTGTTCTCTCCAATACCACCGTCTAACACCATGTGATACTGTGTGACGTAAGCAAAGCAGCTGCAAGCTGATCTGTGAAAATCTCAGGAGGAACTCCAGCATCTTGGTATGTTTTGAGTATGCATTTGTGACCTGCGCAGACATGTTACTCAGGACTGCTGAGTTCTGATAGGATTCTGTACATCAACTGTGAAAATAAATACATGGAGATGTAAATATAGCGCACCTTCATGGGCTCCACCAGGACCTCGGGTTTCAGCCGTAACTCGGATCCAAACAGGAGCTCCCTAATGGCCTTCTCTTTTTCATTTACCACCTCTTTATTTTCTTCATAGAACCATGACCCACTCCACTCCCTCCTTCACCATGTGTACTGCAAATGGAACTTATTGACTTGCAGTGTAACAGTGAAGTAAAAACTAAATTCGGGGAGGCACGGGGAAAAGCAGATCTCATTGGACCATTTCTGAGAGACTGACCTCCATCCTTCCCAGAACGGTTTAAATGTTCAGTCGGTTATTGTGTCTTTCTGGAAGCACAGATCTGTGTGAAAAACTTTTCTCCACAATGAACTTTAATAAATGCAAGTACAGGTCCAGGATTACTGACCCCCATCTTGAAGCTGTACTTAGAGTTCCGATTACAAACTCCATCAGGGCAAATATATCTCACCTGTGTGAGAAGAAGCGCTGTCAGGTGTCTGGCAAGAATTAAAACTAAACTAAAATTTGGTTGTGTGTGTGAACTATTACATTTATGTTGAAATTGGTACCAAGTTATTGTTATGCTATTGTTATGTTTACTACTACTGAATTTGTTTAATATGTTGTTAATGGTGATAAAAAAAAGTACATTTTGAGAATGTTGCACTTTCTTGGAGTACTTTAATGCTCTTGCGGCCCACCTGTGAGTGTTAGGGAATGTAGACAGGATTCGGATGCAGGCGCAGGTCACAGACTTTATTCATAAGCATAAACTCAATACAGAGGCGGTCTTCACATAAACATAGGAGACGTAGCATGCAGCTCAAACATAGGACCGCGACAACGTGTCAAACAACACGGAACATAAACACACTCAAGAGCAACGTGCTCAGAAACTCCGGAACTTAAATAGAAGACCTAACCTAAGTTCAACATACACACCTGTGCCCCATTCAGTCCTAACGCTCGCGCTAATCCGGAAGCGAGCGCACAAACAGTCCATTCAGATGAAGCGCCACAGCGGCCTCCGGCGGTTGTGGCGTGACAATGAGATGACAGTACCAAAAGTGGCCCCAGGGCAATTTGAGTCTGAGACCCCTGTGGTAGACCAAACGAGCAGAAATGATAGATAAATAAAGAAATAAATATATAGACAAATAAATCAGGAAATGTAATAATTGGAAAATAAATAAAGGTTTGATGAACGGCTTCAAACAAATATAATTCAGTTTAAAATTAAATCCTAAAATTGTTTTTGTATTATGTTTTTCCTTCATTTATTTTCTGTTGATATTTAATTTATTTTTTATTCTTCTTAACTTTACTTATTTATGCATTAATTTATATATATATATTTATTTATTCCCGAATATAATTAATTATTTATTTATACTATTTGATGCATGGTTCTCTGCTTCGTTTGCTAAGTTGCGTCCACCACAGTGTACACGAGAACTATGACCTGATGTCACCCCAAAACACACGAAGACTAATCGAGCGTACACTTCAATCTACAATGAACCGATGGGAAGTAAGACCAACCCACCCAATTGTCATACAAGACACTGAAGTGTAAGAATAAATGCAAAAAGAAATAAAAAAAAATGTTTAAATAAATAAATATAAAAGAAATGGAAAAATGTAACATTTAATATAAAAGTTAAAAAGAATAATAAAAAAAGAAACAAAATAATAATTGAAGGAAAAAAGTTGTGTAAAAATAAATTAAAATTAATAATGCTTTATATTTGTTTTATCAAGTCATTTGTTCCTTTATTTATTTTCCCATTATTACATTTACTTATCCATCCATCCATCCTCCCCCAGTCCAAACACACGCATGGTAGGCTGATGGGCGTGTCTAAATTGTCCGTAGTGTATGAATGGGTGTGTGAGTGTGTATGTGATTGTGCCCTGCGATGGACTGGAACCCTGTCCAGGGTGTACCCCGCCTTGTGCCCCATGCTCCCTGGGATAAACTCCAGATTCCCCGCGACCCTGAAAAGAATAACGTATAGGATGGATGGATAAACTCGGGGTTGCCAAAAGTCAACTCCAGTATCCATGTTTTGATTAAATTCAAGTCATTCATGAATTCATGAATGTAAATTCATCAAATGTATTTTATGCCACAGTTTGTACATTTAGGGTTTTTTTTTTTAATTTAATAGTTATTTGTTTCAACATTGTTAATACTTAGAGTTTTTAATGGACAGAACACACAGCACTGAAGATGACATTATTTACAGTGGGATTTGTGTTGGATTTGTTTTAAGGTTTGGCTGAAACCCGCTCAGATCAACCCTGAACAGAAACTTCAGCTTAGTCTGACAAACCTGCAACTTATTGGCAGATCATTTCCCTAGAAACAAATGCTTACAGTCCATCCGAAAGCAATTCTGCCAGTAGGAAAGCCTTCTTCACGCTTGAAATGAGTAGAATTGTCTAGAAATAGGTTTAACAATCGTATATTTGCTTTGTTGTAATCTTATAATAGGAAATACTAGATATATTTGGCTGTAAAGAAGATATTTTCACTTGCTAAGATGGTCATTTTCTTGCAGTAGAGCTGCTCAGGTTTCGCAGCACGTAATTTATTTTCCATCGTCATTATTACCTGACTCGTCTATAAATGTTTGTGATTTTCTAATTGCCTCACTGTGGGGTTGTTGTTTACTTTAACATAACGTATCTGTAGTGTTGAAACAGTGGCAGTAATTTAGAAAACGTTCCCATTTACCAGCTCGGCCTGGAACAAGACCATAACTTTAGTAACAACAAATATATAACTTTAGTAAGAACAAATATATAACTTTAGTAAGAACACGTCTGATAACTTTAGTAACAACACGTCTGATAACTTTAGTAACAACACGTCTGATAACTTTAGTAACAACACGTCTGATAACTTTAGTACCCTGCCTTGTGCCCAATGCTCCCTGGGATAGACTCCAGGTTCCCCGTGTCCCTGAAAAGGATAAGCGGTATAAAAGAGGAATGGATGGATGGATGATAACTTTAGTAATGGTGGATTGTGATTTCCTGTAACAAGATGATTAAAGAAACAATCACAGACCCTGCTACGAGTGTGTGTGTGTGTGTGTGTGTGTGTGTGTGTGTGTGTGAGAGTGTGTGTGTGTGTGTGTGTGTGTGTGTGTGTGTTACCTCCACTGCACTGTGCTGGTCATTATTACTTCACACCCTGCTGATGCATGATGTTCGTCAGGTCATGAATGGAGCCTGTGTGCTGTATCCACTTCCGGCCGCTAGATGGCGGAGGAGCACTGTAAAACTTTGAAATACATTGATAATGAACACGCACACACACACAGCCTGGTGTATAAATGTATATAATGTTTATAACATGTATTTAACACTACACTTATATTACATCACACTCCTTCAGTTTCGGTAATAAATATGTATTAATCATGAAGTACACATTTATTACAACTATAAACAAAAAGCTCATGTTTAATGATGTAATTTTCATAATATGATCATTTATTATTGTAAAACTAAACCGGATTAAAAATCAGAAACTGGAACTCGTGTGCACGTGCCCGCGTCTTCACCTGTGCGCGTGAAACTGACTGATTGTGTAATGGTCTTGTACCCTGAATGTTGTTTGTAGGATTTCAATCAGTAGATCTTGTCTTGATGTAGATTTAGCAAACATTCTGCTTATTAACACGGAATAGGAGCCTGAGAAGGGTACCACATTAAGAGGACTCATGTGCGCCACCCACTGGACTGCCGACAAAACCGCAATCATCTCTGTTGTGTAAACAGATCAAAGATTCGATGTCTTTTTAATTATTGTATATTTATATGCATTGCTACTGTAGGGCTAACTTCTAGATCAATAATTCCCATTCTCTGTGCTCTTTATCAGCTCTCCATCCATAACTTTCCAACTCGGAATATTCATCTTCCCAGATTTTCTCCAGGACTTTTAACTGGTGATTATTTTCATGACTCTAACGGCATTTCCCCCATTTCTACTCGTAATGATGCACAATACCCATAATGCACTTTGATGTTTGTATGGAGTAGAAACTTGAAGTGGAGTTTTTCAGATACACAACACTGCGTGCAGGACGTCTCTCACTCGACCTTCTGTTCCTCCTGAGGTTTTAAACCAGAACCATAAAGAGGACGGTGTGAAAGGCAGCAGGAATAATACTGAAGAAATGAAAGGTGGATGGAGATGGAGATGGAGAGAGTGAAGAGCGTGTACAGATGAGAGAATCACGTGACAGTGTGTGGGCGTGGCAGTGTGTGTTCTCTCCCAGAGACTGGATCATCAAGCCAGGACCAGCAGATTTAAAGCTTCCTGAATCTCTCAGTAACTTCACATCATTCACACGCAAACTGAAATTAGAACTCGGATGAACACGCTGTCGAACTTTCAGAAGCATAAACGCTTTATTTTTATAAAACTTCACATCGCAAAATATGTCTTTAAATCTTTTATACAAAATTTACAAAACATTTTCATATAAACTTGTTCAACATGCTGTACAGGGAATAAAAATAAAACACTAATGACAAAAGTACAAGAAAAAAAGAGCAAATAAAAAGTAGAAGAAAAAGAAGTAAAGTGTTTAAACGGCCGCGTGTACACCTGGGTCAGAACCCGAGATGTGGACCTGACAGGGCGTGTCTAATAGCTGGTGTGAACATGTTCCAGTCGTCTGAGTCATGAGACTGAAACGTTGTGAATAAAGTTATTCTGATTCAGTGTAAGTACTTTTAGTTTACATGATTCTTCATTAAAAACAACAATACGTAAGTTTAAAAATAAATGAATAGATAAAACTAACTAAAACCACAGAACTGAATAGGGGGTGTACTTTCTTTTAACGGTTAGCATAATGCTAGCTCTCTTCATCTAATTTTAGCATTTACACACAGCGTTAGCGTAACGCTAGCTCTCTTCATCTAATTTTAGTATTTACACACAGCGTTAGCGTAACAGAACTTCACTTGGTATCAAACAGGGAATGTATAAAGATGAAGGTAAAGAATTTGGGGTAAATGAAGCGTCAGTAAGTTTGTGAATTCTGCAGAAACAGGGAGATGTTTTAGTGAAAATAGCATGAACACAAACATTATTTACAGTCCTACTGTATTAACGATACTACTGTTTAAATCTACACTGGGGGATTAGAATATAGAGTACAACCCGACTCTGATCATCATTATTCATGAAGAAAAACATCCCATTTCCCTGAGAGTGCAGATTTAAACCTGACTGAAATGAATCATTAAACACCACTGAATGTGTCTGAATCTATTTTCACCGTGATTTCAGAACCATTAAAAACCCCAAACCCCCAACCACTACACTCCGTCTTCTCTACTGCTCTCAGTGCACAGAGTTTCCATTCTGCTGGAGGAGAGAGAGTCCGTTATTCTCAGCTTTCTCACGGAGCTGCTGATTTTCTCTCCTCAGACGCACATGCATCACATATCCAACCACTAGCACAAATACAAGCACAGCTACAACCAGCAGCAACATCAGTATCAGTACAACCACCAACACTGGTACACCTTCCTGCTGCTTGAGGTCTGGACACGGCTCTGTAAAACACACAGAGAGAGAAATGACCCTGTGAGTCCCATTCCAGCGTCACACATTATGTAAATTCACTTCTTAGAGTGTCTGTAGATAAAGCATTAATCGTCTGAGATTTTAATATTCATTTTGATAACCTGGAGGACCCTCTGAGAACAGCGGTCGTGTCCATCTTAGATTCAGTAGGGATTAATCAGAATGTAATCGGACCTATTCATAATGGTGGTCACACTCTAGACCTCATACTAACATACGGACTAAGTATAGAAAATATTGTAATTTTTCCACAGTCTGAAGTTATCTCAGACCATTATCTTATCTCATTCATAATACATACTGATCATAATATTTCCACCTTGCCTCGCTACCACGTTAAACGTATCTACACATCAGCTACTGCACCAAGCTTCATAAATAACCTCACAGAAACATCAATTAGATTTGGATCACCGTCAGATCCAATAGAACTCGATCAGGCGACTGAAAGCTTGGAGTCACCTCTACACCACACACCCCTACACCTCTACACCACACACCCCTACACCTCTACACCCCTACACCACCCTACACCTCTACACCACACACCCCTACACCTCTACACCACACACCCCTACACCTCTACACCCCTTACACACACACCCCTACACCTCTACACCCACACCCCTACACCTCTACACCACACACACCTACAACTCTACACCACAAACCCTACAACTCTACACCCTTACACCACACACCCCTACACCTCTACACCACACAACCTACACCTCTACACCACACACACATATAACTCTACACCACACACACCCCTACAACTCTACACCCTTACACCACACACCCTACACCTCTACACCACACACCCCTACACCTCTACACCACACACACCTACACCTCTACACCACACACCCCTACAACTCTACACCCTTACACCACACACCCCTACACCTCTACACCACACACACCTACAACTCTACACCACACACACCTACAACTCTACACCACACACCCCTACAACTCTACACCCTTACACCACACACCCCTACACCTCTACACCACACACACCTACAACTCTACCACACAATACCACACACACACCTACACCTCTACACCACACACACTCCTACACCTCTACACCACACACCCCTACACCTCTACACCACACACACCTACACCTCTACACCACACACACCTACACCTCTACACCACACACACACCACACCACACACACACCTACACCTCTACACCACACACACACCTACAACTCTACACCACACACTCTACACCTCTACACCACACACCCTACAACTCTACACCACACACCCCTACACCTCTACACCCACACACACACCTACACCACACACACCTACACCACACACACCTATACCTCACACCACACAAACCTACACCTCTACACCACACACACACCTACACCACACACACCTACACCTCTACACCACACACACACCTACACTTCTACACCACACACACCTACACTTCACCACACACACCTACACTTCTACACCACACACACCTGCACTTCTACACCACACACACCTACACCACACACACAACCTACAACTACACCACACACTCTACAACCACACACACCTCCACCTCTACACCACACACACCTACACTTCTACACCACACACACCTACACCACACACACCTACACCACACACTCCTACACCTCTACACACCACACACACCTACACCTCTACACCACACAACACCTGCACTTCACCACACACACACCTACACTTCTACACCACACACAACACTTCTACACCACACACACACCTACACCACACACACCTACACCTCTACACCACACACAACCTGCACTTCTACACCACACACACCTACACTTCTACACCACACACACCTACACTTCTACACCACACACACCTACACCACACACACCACACCTCTACACCACACAATCCTACACCTCTACACCACACACCACTACACTCTACACCACACACACCCTACACCTCTACACCACACACAACCTACACCTCTACACCACACACACACCTACACCTCTACACAAACCACACCACACACCTACACTTCTACACCACACACACCTACACCACACACACTACACCTCTACACCACAAAACCTACACCTCTACACCACACACACACCTACACTTCACCACACACACCTACACCACACACACCTACACTTCTACACCACACACACCTACACCACACACACCTACACCTCTACACCACACAAACCTACACCTCTACACCACACACACCTACACCTCTACACCACACACACCTACACTTCTACACCACACACACCTACACTTCTACACCACACACACCTGCACTTCTACACCACACACACCTACACTTCTACACCACACACACCTACACTTCTACACCACACACACCTACACTTCTACACCACACACACCTACACCACACACACCTACACCTCTACACCACACACTCCTACACCTCTACACCACACACACCTACACCTCTACACCACACACACCTACACCTCTACACCACACACACCTACACCTCTACACCACACACACCTACACCACACACACCTACACCACACACACCTACACCTCTACACCACACACACCTACACCTCTACACCACACACCCCTACACCTCTACACCACACACCCCTACAACTCCACACCACACACCCCTACACCTCTACACCACACACACCTACACCTCTACACCACACACACCTACACCTCTACACCACACACACCTACACCTCTACACCACACACCCCTACAACTCTACACCACACACCCCTACACCTCTACACCACACACACACCTCTACACCACACACACCTACACCACACACACCTACACCTCTACACCACACACACCTACACCTCTACACCACACACACCTACACCTCTACACCACACACACCTACACCACACACCTCCTACACCCTACACCACACACACCTACACCTCTACACCACACAAACCTACACCTCTACCCACACACACCTCTACACCACACACCCCTACACCTCTACACCACACACACCTACACCTCTACACCACACACCCCTACACCTCTACACCAGCACACCCCTACACCTCTACACCACACCTCTACACCACACACACCTACAACTCTACACCACACACCTACACCTCTACACCCTTACACCACACACCCCTACACCTCTACACCGCACACCCCTACACCTCTACACCACACACACCTACAACTCTACACCACACACCTACACCTCTACACCCTTACACCACACACACCTACACCTCTACACCACACACACCTACACCTCTACACCACACACACCTACACCTCTACACCACACACCTCTACACCACACACCCCTACACCCCTACACCACACACCTACACCACACACACCTACACCTCTACACCACACACACCTACACTTCTACACCACACACACCTACAACTCTTCACCACACACCCCTACACCTCAACCACACACACACACTACACCTCTACACCACACACACCTACACTTCTACACCACACACACCTGCACTTCTACACCACACACACCTGCACTTCTACACCACACACACCTGCACTTCTACACCACACACACCTACACTTCTACACCACATACACCTACACTTCTACACCACACACACCTGCACTTCTACACCACACACACCTACACTTCTACACCACACACACCTGCACTTCTACACCACACACACCTACACTTCTACACCACACACACCTGCACTTCTACACCACACACCTACACTTCTACACACACACCTACACTTCTACACCACACACACCTGCACTTCTACACCACACACACCTACACTTCTACACCACACTGGGGATGTCATGAGAATCGATACCAAAGTCAGTACCAACATTCTTAAAACGTGACAGTACTTGTTTTTCTGCTGTAGCATTGGTACCGTATGTGATGAAAGTATTGTAAATACAGAGGTTGTGATTCTTCCGGACCTGTAGGGGGCAGCAAATACACGCAAGTGTTTTAGTTGGTCCACAAGTTTTTATTTATATCCTGTCACCATATCAGTGAATTTAAACTAATGCTGCATTCAGAGTCTAAGGTGTGTGTGTGTGTGTGTGTGTGTGTGTGTGTGTGTGTGTGTGTGTGTGTGTGTGTGTGTTTAGGAGTGCACCTCCACTCATTGTCAGACAGTGTTTGATAACTAAATACCCCTCTCTCTCTCCCTCTCTTTGCCAGTATCAGCCAGAGGACGATGTCCTCCAGGAAAGTTTTTAATTTAATTTATTTTATTTTATTTTTAAACCACACTGTAATGTCATTATCCAATCAGCCAATCAGGTGTCAGGAGCACAATGTATAAAATCATAAGACACAGGTCAAGAGTATGTAATATAGCGTATACATATATGATGATGTTTAAGTCTTTCTTACCTCTCACATGGACCGTTACGATGACTAAAGTCTCATCATTCACTATATCCTCTATTGTGTAGTTCCCACTGTCAGAGACATCTCCATCTTTAATCTGAAGAGTGTTGAGGAGAGACGCTCTCTCTTTATAATCTGGTCTGCACTGGATCTTCTCCTTGTCCACGGTGCAGATCTGCAGGTTTGATGGTTGTACAGCATCACTCGGAGTAAACTTCACATCCACCAGGTCAGTGAGGGGTAAGTACATGTCTATGGGTTCACCTGGGGCAATCACACGGGTCATCTCTAGAGCTAAGGAGAGGAGAGACAGGAAATTAGAAACATGAGCAGGAAGTGTGTAGTGTTGAGGTTAAAGCCCACATTATACTGACCAATTCCATAGCACAACACAAACATAATTCACCACCACAACACTACAGAACGCAGGTAAACAACAACAACGGAAACGTTTCATCACAGTGACAGGACAAGGTGATGATCCTGTTTTTACTGCTACAGAGAAGAATATACAACTGACTGATGATGGGATTTTGTTTTTATAGTTAATTATATGCACTATTATATCCATGTAGGTTCTGCATCCTGTACAGAGGAACTCACTGAGGAACTTCAGGAAGTAAGTCTTACGTGCAGCAAGAAGTCTCCACTAAATCTCTTCTACAGTTTAAAACTAAGGTAGAAAGCTAGGTGGCGCTCAGCAGATAATGAGATAAAAGCCAGATTGACGAAGACCAAAGACATCACTTAACACATACACACAGAACACACACACACACAGAACACACACCACAGCTTACAGTGCATACAGAAGTTTTCCTCATGTTGCTATGTTTCAGACTCATCTTAAACAGATTCAATCTACACACAACACTCACCAATGACAAAGCAAAATGGCTTTTTGGAACATTTTGTACATTTATTAAAAATAAAAGAATTATTCAGACACTGTTGTGACTCATCATTGAGTTCTGGTCCCTCCTACTTTGATCTCTCCTCCTGGAAATGCTTCTACAAGCTGGAGGACTAGAGGAGTGTTTAGTGGAGGACAGACACGTACTTACTCTCAATGAGGAGACGCACGTTACAGACGTCCTTATCATCACACAGACACGTGTATAATCCTCTCGTACTGTAATCAGCTGCAGTGATGGTGAGATGTGGATTCCCCTTCAGGTACTGATCATGAGAGATGTTAAATCCCTCCCCTGACCTGCAGGAGGTCTGATCACACTGAGCCAGAACACTTCCTGGTTTATTAAACAGGGTCCATTTGAGTACACCAGAACATCTGGAGTCACAGGTGAGGGTAACGGGGTGATGAAGTTTGGCCGTTACAGAACCATCACCGGACACAGTGGGAGCAACTGAAGAAAACAGAAAGAAGGAGAAAAGGAAGTGGTGTTAATGGAGGATATTAACACAAATCAGTGTGTAGACACCGCTAATGCTGAACACACCAACACCATGTCAGACATGTGGATAAAGAAATCTTACAGGTGAAGATCTGCAGCACAAACAGCAGTGTGTAGCTCCACATGTCTGCAGAAACACAACACATTCACAGTTACACCACATGACCATTACAGCACCAGTTAACTCTGTTCTGTGGTTTTGTAATTAGTTTCTGTATTAACATCTGTATTAATATCTGTAGTTTCTGTATTAACATCTGTATTAATATCTGTATTAATATCTATTGTATAAACAAGTGTAGTATATCAGGGAGGAGTTAATATTTAATAAATGATAGTTTGTGTGATTATTAAATGAAACAATAATCTACAGGTGAGTAAATAATCACTCCAACATTTCATCCCATCATCCGTCCGTGTAAATAATCTACTGCAGTGTTAATATCACCTGTGGAACATCTGGAGGAGGTAGATTCACTACTCACCTGATATAATAATAATAATAATAACAATAACAGATCTCCAGCAGTGATCAGATGCTGAACTCCACCAGCTCCGTTAACTCTGAATAAACTCTGCGTGCTGAACACACACACCGACTCTAATCTCTAATAACTCCACAATAACTGTGATGTCGATAACAAAATACTTTTGATACGGGGAACAAAACACTTTAACTTTCCAATCGCAGAGTTAAAAACACACACACACACACACAACACTTTTAAAAACCCGATTTAAACGGTCGTTAGCATTTAGGTCATTAGCATGTGAGCGAGGAGGAAGTGCGGAGATCGAATACTGCGCATGCTGGGGTTTCCTTTACAACACCACCACAGAGAAACCCAAAGAGTTCCACACAGCTTCAACCCCCCGTTTTGTTTTTGCACAGCAAAGGCGGATCGTCGAGCCTCTCAAACACTCCCGGAAGTTATCATTAAATACTAGCAGTGCAGTAGAATTGCAGTAGAACAGATCGTTTGTGATGCACTTTTAAAAGATAAGGCGTTTAAACACTCAGATCTCATATTGTCAGTGAGCGATCGGAGTTTCCCCGTGCAGCACAGCAACCACGGTGGAGATTATACAAGAACAGCACGGAGGAAAGGACAGACGAAATGCTGCACATGCTTTTCAGTTCATTAGAAATGTATTTATAAATCCATTGCTGTAAATAAGTGCACAGCAAAAGTCAAAATACGTAAATATATGCTTGTTTATGAACATAGTCAAGTTGAATATATTATTTATTGATTCATATTTAAAATAAGTGTAGGGGTGCATAAGAATTGTAAACATTAAGATGAATTGAAGTTTACATTTCACTTATTTGCAGTGGATTTTTTCAAACAACACACTGAACATCATGCTGCTGCTTGTCCATTAACCCATTGTGCAGCAAGTTAACAATCACTGATAGTCTCCTGTCTCTTGTACTACCTGAAAGTCATAAAGATGACATTAGTGATTGTCCTTGACTAACTTACAACTTTAAGAACATGAAAAAAAGAATTAAAAACAACTGCAACATGGTCTTTAACCAGGAGTGTTAACAAGGCAGGTAAGGCTAACTGACCACACTGATCCTCAAATATTAGTGGATTTTATTATTTTTTATTATTATTACTATTACTATTATTATTACTAATATTATTATTATTATTATTATTATTTTTATATTATTATTACTATTACTATTATTATTACTATTACTATTATTATTATTATTATTATTATCTGAGGAGACAGATCTCCTTTTAAATCTCAATTCAATCCATCATTGTGTTCGCAGTGCGAAAGAATTCTTCTCACCTGAATATTGCTCAGACTTCCACAGGACAGGAGGTGAGGAGTAACACAGCTCTGGATGACGGGTTTAACCTGTCCCCAACACTCTACACACTCAAACTACAAACTACACACTCTACACACTCAAACTACAACACTCTACACACTCAAACTACAAACTACAACACTCTACACACTCAGTGGAACAGTGAGGAACGTGATCTCCCTAATGAAA
Source organism: Ameiurus melas (assembly GCA_012411365.1). Classification (NCBI taxonomy): domain Eukaryota; kingdom Metazoa; phylum Chordata; class Actinopteri; order Siluriformes; family Ictaluridae; genus Ameiurus; species Ameiurus melas. Next base: position 22,784,821 of record CM022773.1, read on the forward strand.
TTGATGAACTGTGCGTTGCGCGGAACCGGCTTCACTGTTTAACAGGCTGACGTACAGGTATGACACACACACACACACACACACACACACGAAAACGGGAAATTAAAGGGTGCTTGGAATGCCCTCAGCTGTAGATCACAGAGTGAAAGCGGAACCGAGAAAAAAAATCTGCAAAACAGCAAATGGGAAGTGAGAGAAATATAAAGATTTGGGACACGTTGGTGTGTATTTCACAACAAGAGGAACTCGATGAGTAAGTGAGCCCCATGCCAGGTTCTGACCCACTGATCCATGAGATTCACTGACAGCGAGTTCCATCATCAATGATTACAGATTTTATTGATGAATATTGCAGCTCTAGATTTCTCACACAGTAAAATAATACATGTTTATTAAGTGGACAAAATGAAGGACACTTCCACTCGATGTGAAGATACACACGATGGAACCATAAGAGAACCACACTCGAACATATTTCTTTATCAGTGCAGCACGACTGTATCGTGTTCTTCAGTATTTAAACAAATACAGTAGTTTATCACCTGAGGCATTCAGTATAGTTATAAAAACACATTACATACAAAAGCATATAGAACAGATGGATTAAAAAGTTTCATTCCTTAAAAATATAGTTATATGAGGAGGACATTCTGTTCTTCACAGTATTATATATATATATATAAATTCTCTTGAGATAGAAGAGAATCACGTGACAGTGTGTGGGCGTGGCAGTGTGTGTTCTCTCCCAGAGACTGGATCATCAAGCCAGGACCAGCAGATTTAAAGCTTCATGAATCTCTCAGTAACTTCACATCATTCACACGCAAACTGAAATTAGAACTCGGACGAACACGCTGTCGAACTTTCAGAAGCATAAACGCTTTATTTTTATAAATCTTCACAGCTTACAGTGCATACAGAACATTTCCTCATGTTGCTATGTTTCAGACTCATCTTAAACAGACTCAACTCATTGTTTTTGTCATCAATCTACACACAACACTCACCAATGACAAAGCATAACGGCTTTTACAGACGTCTTTATCGTCACACAGACACGTGTATAATCCTCTCGTACTGTAATCAGCTGCAGTGATGGTGAGATGTGGATTCCCCTTCAGGTACTGATCATGAGAGATGTTAAATCCCTCCTCTGACCTGCAGGAGGTCTGATCACACCGAGCCAGAACACTACATGGTTTAGGAAACTTAATCCATTTGAGCAAACCAGAACATCTGGAGTCACAGGTGAGGGTAACGGGGTGATGAAGTTTGGCCGTTACAGAACCATCACCGGACACAGTGGGAGCAACTGAAGAAAACAGAAAAGGAAACATTAACTGCTGAACATTACATGAGAATATAACTGTCTGTGTGGTGTGTGTACTAACGGGGAAAGAAAACTTACAAAGTAAGATCTGCAGCCAAAACAGAAGCAGGTATCTCCTCATGTCTGCAGAAACACAGAGCATACACAGAGTTATGGTCACTGAGCACTTTATTAGGAACACTGGTACACCTACTCATTCATGCACTGATCTAATCACCTCAAACATCAGAAAGGTGAAAATGTGATCTCTGTGATTTTCACCGTGACGTGGTTGTTGGTGTCAGATGGACTGTTTAAGTATTTCTATAACTGCTGATCTTCTGGGATTTTCACACACAACAGTCTCTAGAGTTACTCAGAATGGTACACTAAAGAAAACAACATTCAGTGAGCGGGATTTCTGTGGATGGAAACACCATGTTGATGAGAGAGGTCAGAGGAGAATGGCCAGAATGGTTCGAGATGACAAAGTCTATGTAACTCAGAAAATCACTCTGTACAATTATGGTGAGCAGAAAAGCATCTCAGAAAGCACAACACGTCGAACCATGAGGTAGATGGGCTACAACAGCTGAAGACCATGTTGGGTTCCTCTTCTGTCAGCAAAGAACATGAAGCTGAGGCTGCACTGGGCACAGACTCACCAAAACTGTACAGATGAAGACTGGAAACATGTTGCCTGGTCTGATGAATCTCCATTTCTGCTGAGGGACACAGATGGTTGGGTCAAAATGAATCCATGGACTCAACCTGCCTTGTAGATCAACACTCCAGGCTGGTGGAGGAGGTGTAATGGTGTGGGAACATTTTCTTGGAACACTTTGTGCCCATTAATACCAATCAATCATGGTTGGAATGCCACAGCGTATATGAGTATTGTTGATGACTGGGTGCATCCCTTCATGGCCACAATTTACCATCTTCTAATGGCTATTTCCAGCACGATACTGCACCGTGTCACAAAGCAAAAGTCGTCTCAGACTGGTTTCATGAACATGACAATGAGCTCAGTGTTCTTCAGAGGCCTTCCCAGTCACCGGATCTGAATCCAGTAGAACACCTTTGGGACATGGTTGTACAGGAAATTTACAGCATGAAAGTACACATGAAAAATCAGCAGGAACAGCGTGATGTCATCATGTCAACATGGAGCAGAACCTCAGGGGAATGTTTCCAACACCTTGTGGAATCCATGTCATGAAGAAGCGAGGCTGTTCTGAAAGCAAATCGAGGTCCGTCCCAGAATTAGTGTCGTGTTCCTAATAAAGTCAGTGTACATCATTAACATTAAAGCACCAGTTGAGATAAAGATAGAATTGCGTTGCTCTTTTCAGTCATCAGATTTGTGTCATGTATTTTTTCTGAGCAGTGTGAGATGAATGGATCTTTACAGGGAGTGTCTGTCACCAGGTAATAATACTGTGTACTGATCACAGTGAGCAGTATGCACTCTTTCTCTCTCCTTCACACTCTCACCACAGACACTCGAGTAACTTCTCTCCCTCAGACTGGAAGAGGATATTCTGGCCTTTGATTATTGACATGAAGTGAAAGTCCGAGACGTGATGTGTCTCGTGCTGCTGTAGGTGGTATTCCCCCTCTCACAGAGGCTCTGCATGTGCATCGCTACTTCCAGGTTTTCAATCTTAACAGAGTAAAACTCTTCCTTTCTTTCATTTCAATCTAAAATAAACTAATAAAGTTACAGAACAGAACAGTGCTGACTGCTGAGCTGTACTCAATCCTCAATCCTCAGATTAAAATCCAGTACAATGCTCAGTGTAGATGTTAAATACTGTACATGTAAATGTGTAGTATTCAGTATGTAACAAACACTTATTATTCAGTACTCCCCTTGAAAAGAAACAACATCCATGTTACTCTGACAGACAGAAACAAAAAGCCAGATCTAAAAGTTCTGAAATAAGATAAAATAAATGAAAGTTAAAGAAGATCTAAAGTGCGTGCTCAGTCGAACATTAAACTCTATTTCCTGTTTTACACTGCTGCAGCTTGCCTTTGTTTGGGGTGGGGAGAGGGGAGGTTTGTTTTCTTCTTGGACTTTAAACCTCACCTGATTCTGAGACCATGTCACTGAAGTGAAGAGGAAATGTTCAGACAGTGACACTGTTGAGGTTTTGACTGCGTTGTGTTTATAATGTTTCTTTGTGCCATGTGCAGTGTAGTATTACTTTATTCGGAGGAACTACACACACACACACACACACACACACACAGACACACACACACACACACAAGCACACACGTTTAATAACCACACAAACAGCTTTTCAGGTCAGAAAATGACTTTAAGGAGTACAGTCGTTGTTGTGAGGAAAACTTCCATCTCTTTATAATGATTTGATTTCATGAGGCTGAAGTTGATTGGTTTCTGACTGCAGCAGTGTAATGTCACTTACACACAGCTTACACACTCTGCATTACATCTGTTCATTTCTTTATCCATTATCTCCTCATCCACAAAGAGACTCACAGATCTGAGAGGAACACGAGGTTCAGCGTCACACCCTATCACAATAATCTACAAGAACATGTGTACTGTAGGTTTATCAGTAGATTTAAAAACCAGCACAACGCGAACCACCACTCACCTGTGTGTGTACTCTGAGTAGAACTCTTCCTGTTTCCATTTAGACCCTAAATAAACAAAAAGCCGGAATAAAACCACAACAACAACCCCCCCCCGAAATCAGGTTTATTGTTAGAATGTACAGACTTTCAGCTGTTTGTGATGAACAAATCAAACAAAAGCAACTGAAATAGTTCGACACAACGAACACTTCAAGTGTTTCCCCAAATTCAACTAGAAAATGCGACTTATAATGATTTCTCCAGTCTCTAAATTATTCACCCCCCTGAACAGAATCCCTCACACCAGCACAAATATACAGAACAGCTGTTTTCTCAAACACACCCGATGATAAACTAATCGAGGGCTTCATTGGAGCAGCTACATAATAATAACTGTGTGATAGATTCGAGTGATGATTGAGTGCAGTGAGGGCTCATGGGAATATCAGTGTGTACAGGAGTTCAGTTTATTTTGTGATTGTCCAAAAACACTTGATTCTGCTGCACCTTTTTTCAGTATTTGTGAATTTTTTTGTGTTTTTTGTGTAAAACTCCTTGAATCACAGGAAATAGTTGTGTTTGTTTATTGGTAAATGAGAACTTTTAGCTGTACTCATGTTCAACGCATGTGAATTGAAGTGGACTTGGGTTGAATGCGCGTTGTGATGATGTCACATGATTCGTCTCGGTCCGAATCTGCTGAAAAACTGCACACTCCTCCGAATATTGCAGAATTTGTTAGATTTTGTGCTTTTTCTGAATCCTGGAGGGACTGTATATTATTTTCCTGAAGATACAGTAATCACCACGCAGATCACGCAGCGGTTATAGTTTTATATTGTTTACCAACTTGTATTTTGTTTAGTTTTTTACAAAGTTCAATTCGTTAAAAAAGGTTTCCATCCAGCACCTTAATATTGTTTCAGCTTGTTCTTTCAGGAGAGCCTGTAAAGCTTCCATGTGGAACCCTGATATCTTCTAGACTAACGACCTGAACTCCTCCAGACACTCGGCTTATAGAGACTGGATCATCAAGCCAGGACCAGCAGATTTAAAGCTTCCTGAATCTCTCAGTAACTTCACATCATTCACACGCAAACTGAAATTAGAACTCGGATGAACACGCTGTCGAACTTTCAGAAGCATAAACGATTTATTTTTATAAAACTTCACATCGCAAAATATGTCTTTACATCTTTTATACAAAATTTACAAAACATTTTCATATAAACTTGTTCAACATGCTGTACAGGGAATAAAAATAAAACACTAATGACAAAAGTACAAGAAAAAAGAGCAAATAAAAAGTAGAAGAAAAAGAAGTAAAGTGCTTAAACGGCCGCGTGTACACCTGGGTCAGAACCCGAGATGTGGACCTGACAGGGCGTGTCTAATAGCAGGTGTGAACATGTTCCAGTCGTCTGAGTCATGAGACTGAAACATTGTGAATAAAGTTTTTTGATTCATGTGTAAGAACTGTTCGTTTACATGATTCTGTTTTGTTTTTAATAAATAAAGTTTAAAAATAAATGAATAGATAAAACTAACTAAAACCACAGAACTGAATAGGGGGTGTACTTTCTTTTAACCATGACTGTAGACTGATTGATAAAAATACTGCTAATGTGACCTGATATAGTGTTGGGGGAATTGAGCTGAATGTAGACGGATTGTCTTACTGAAAACTTGAATAGTTTAAAGTGAATTCTATTCTGCACGGGCTGGCAGTGGATGGAGCGTAACATGAGTAATGCAGTCAATAGTTTTATACGATGTGGCTCATCTACACTCTGATTAATTATCTTATCATACACTCTGGACCTGGGCTAAGGGTTCTTTAAAATTCGGCTCTTCTCCTGGATGGTTACCATTTCCATTCTCCTGGAGGAGGGGTCCGTTGTTCTCAGCTTTCTCACGGAGCTTCTGATTTTCTCTCCTCAGACGCACATGCATCACAGATCCAACCACAAGCACAGCTACAAGCACAGCTACAAGCAGCAGTATCAGTACAACCACCCACACTGGTACACCTGTCCTGCTGCTTGAGGTCTGGACACGGCTCTGTAAAACACACAGAGAGAGAAATGACCCTGTGAGTCCCATTCCAGCGTCACACATTATGTACAGCATGTGGTGATGAAGCACGGCTCTGATACCAACTTTAACATGCAGCAGAACCTCTCTCAGATATTCTCTCTTCACTTCTACACCCAGGTGCAGCCTACAGTCTTCTGTTCTTCTCACATCAAACCTCTACATCATCCATTATTCCAGGATTGACCTCAACACATCTCCTGACTCAGTGCAGTGTGGACACCGGTCCTGTGTGTGTGTGTGTGTTACAGCCTCATTCTGCAGGAGGTTATTATGTAGTTAAGTGTGGAGTTGAGCATCAGATCTTTTGAATAAATATAAAACTAAATGTACAGAAGAAACAGAGGAATCTACAGGACAGACTATATCATATATATATTTATAGACGTACCAGGGGCACTGCGGCGTCCTCGAGAGCGAGTCTGGGACACAGGTTCACCTACACAGAACAGAAACATCACAACATGAGGACTCTGCAAGACGTCCACACAATAAGTCAGGATAGAAAGGGTGTTGATGTGGTGAAGGTTTGATCCATATGAAAGTGTCAGGAGGTAAAATCACACTCCAAACACAATCAGACTTTATTTCTATTGGACACTGCACCAGGTGGAATTTACACAGAAAGGCTTACGGTGCTTTTAAAGTGAATGAAAGCCGTGTGCTGATTTGGACTTCCATACAGAAAGGTAGGTGACACCAGAGGAGGCGTGAGACACCGATACAGATCTACAGAGCTCTTATTGATCATTCCATCACTGATGGAGAACTGCTGTGGGTCTTGCAGAGTGATGTTGTGATGTAGTCTGACTGACTTCCTGCTTTATTAACTACATGTGCTCTCTGAGCGCT
>CM022773.1:22794188-22796688 GCA_012411365.1 Ameiurus melas
CACACACACACACACACACACACGCACTGATTCAAACACACACACACACACACACACACATGATACAAACACACACACACACACACACACACACACTGATTCAAACACACACACACACACACACACACACACAGATTCAAACACACACACACTGATTCAAACACACACACACTGATTCAAACACACACACACTGATTCAAACACACACACACACACACACACACATACACACACACACACACACACGCACTGATTCAAACACACACACACACACACACACACACACACTGATACAAACACACACACACACACTGATACAAACACTCACACACACACACTGATATAAACACACACACACACTGATACAAACACACAAACACACTGATACAAACACACTGATACAAACACACACACACACACACACTGATACAAACACACACACACTGATACAAACACACACACACACAACACACACACACACTGATACAAACACACACACACACACACGCACTGATTCAAACACACACACACACACTGATTCAAACACACACACACTGATTCAAACACACACAGATACAAACACACACACACACACGCACTTATTCAAACACACACACACACACACACACACACACACACACATGATACAAACACACACACACACTGATACAAACACACACACACACACTGATAACACACACACACACACACACATGATACAAACACACACACACACACACACTGATACAAACACACACACACACACACACAGATACAAACACTCACACACACACACTGATACAAAACACACTGATACAAACACACACACACACACACACACACACTGATACAAAGCACACACACACACACTGATACAAACTCACTCTCACACACACACACACACACACAATACTGATACCAACACTCACACACAGATACAAACACACACACACACACTGATTCAAACACACACACACACACTGATTCAAACACACACACACACTGATACAAACACACACACACACTGATACAAACACACACACACACACACATACACACTGATTCAAACACACACACACACACACACTGATTCAAACACACACACACACACATGATACAAACACACACACACACACACACACCTGATACAAACACACACACTGATACAAACACACACACACACTGATACACAATACACACACACACTGATACAAACACACCACACACACACACTGATACAAACACTCACACTGATACAAAAACACACACACACTGATACAAACACACACACACACACTGATACAAACACACACACACACACTGATACAAACACACACACACATACACACTGATTCAAACACACACACACACACACACACACACACACACATTCAAACACACACACACTGAAACAAACACACACACACACACACACACACACACTGATACAAACACACACACTGATACAAACACACACACACACTGATACAAATACACACACACACTGATACAAACACTCACACACACACACTGATACAAAAACACACACACACTGATACAAACACACACACACACAGATACAAACACACACACACTGATACAAACACACACACACAGATAAACACACACACACACTCATACCCTGTGAGTCCCATTCCAGCGTCACACATTATGTACAGCATGTGGTGATGAAGCACGGCTCTGATACCAACTTTAACATGCAGCAGAACCTCTCTCAGATATTCTCTCTTCACTTCTACACCCAGGTGCAGCCTACAGTCTTCTGTTCTTCTCACAACAAACCTCTACATCATCCATTATTCCAGGATTGACCTCAACACATCTCCTGACTCAGTGCAGTGTGGACACCGGTCCTGTGTGTGTGTGTGTGTGTGTGTATGTGTGTGTGTGTGTGTGGACACCGGTCCTGTGTGTGTGTGTGTGTGTTACAGCCTCATTCTGCAGGAGGTTATTATGTAGTTAAGTGTGGAGTTGAGCGTCAGATCTTTTGAATAACACACACTGATACAAACACACACACACACACTGATACAAACACTCACACACACACACACTGATACAAACACACACACACACACTGATACAAACACTCACACACACACACACACTGATATAAACACACACACACACTGATACAAACACACAAACACACTGATACAAACACACACACACTGATACACACACTCACACACACACACACTGATACAAACACACACACACACACTGATACAAACACTCACACACACACACACACACTGATACAAACACACACACACACACTGATACAAACACTCACACACACACACACTGATACAAACACTACACACACACACACTGATATAAACACACACACACACTGATACAAACACACAAACACACTGATACAAACACACACACGCACTGATACAAACACACACACACTGATACAAACACACACACACACACACAAACACACTGATACAAACACACACACACCGAA
>CM022773.1:22801688-22811688 GCA_012411365.1 Ameiurus melas
CACACACACACACTGATACAAACACTCACACACACACACTGATACAAACCACACACACACACTGATACAAAACCACACACACACACACACACACACACACACTGATACAAACACACACACACACACACTGATACAAACACACACACACACACACGATACAAACACACACACACACTGATACAAAAAATACACATTGATACACACACACACACACACAGATACACAGATACAAACACACACACACATACACACACATTATTTTCATTATAACATCACACACATTTTTACAGACTCAGTGTTTTGTTCCTGAACCCCAGCAGCTCTGTGTTTTAGTTATTAACCTACAGAGGAACTCTGTGTCATTTCTTTCAGTCATAAGATGGCGCTCTTTGTACGGCCTTTCCCTTTACCAGAGGAGACACTGCGGCGTTCTCGAGAGTGAGCCTGGGACACAGGAGCAGATCCAGAACCCTGTTCATCTGGTTTAGACCCTAACAAAAACATCACAACATGAGGACTCTGCAAGACTTCCACACACTGACTCAGGATAGGAATGTGGTGAACTGATCCATATGAAAGTGTCAGGAGGTAAAAACACAGTGTATTAGATGTTCATTATATCTAATTGCAGTGTTTATAAGATGGAATAAAGCTGCGTGTCATTTTTACATTCATGCAGAAATCTGGATGACGTCAGAGGAATATGAACATGAATCTACAGAGCTCGTATAGATGACTCTAAACTGCTGTGGGTCTTGCAGAGTGATGATGTGATGCGACCTGACTGACTTCCTGTATCAGTATCTGTAGTGGTACCTTCGCTAGCTACACAACATCTGTCCATACTCCTGGTCCAGAAGGGAAGAAGTTTGCTTTAAAACACCAGGCAAGGATTCATGAGAATTTGTTCAGATTACTTTAATCTGTACCAGCTATTTCCTCCAATGACATTATCCTAAAATCGTAATTGTGCAGCCCAATCAATGGAATATCGATCGCGATTACGATTCTGACTGCCTCCCCCCCCCCACAGCAAACCAATCAAACACATTAATTTATTTAAAAAACTTCTTTCAACAAAAAAAACACACCGCCACACCCCACCACACCACTATTATCCTACACACACACACACACACCAGCACACCGCTAGGGATGACGTCATTTTGTAATGCCAAAACCCGGAAACGGTGTTATCATTTTAGCGCTCGAGCTGCCAGCTTCGCTTCGGAAATCATGACACTAACATGTTGCTAAACGGCACTACAGAGGTTGTCGAGGACATTAAACCTCATCACGCCGAACAGGAAAATACGTTGCAGATCAACTCAAGGCTCTACTGTACGACCATTTCACTCGCATTTGTGACTGAAGTACTTTGTGTGATTGTGAATAAATATTTATTCACACCGGTGTGAGTGACCTGTTCGGAGTTGTGTAATACAATCAGAATAAAAACTACAGGAAGTCCATAATGCATCTACACCTCACAACAGTTACTTTCACACTGCTTTTCATCTCCTCAGTCAACTGAACAAGTGTGGAAATACTGCAGAGAAGACTTTATGATGAAGAGTAACTCTACATCATCTACTTCTCTCTACTTCCCAATCTCACAACCTCCATGTTTTATTGATCCTGCAAAATGACCTGAACTTTCACCTGCTCGTGTAGACACAGCGGCTTCGTGCGGAGTAAATAATAATAATGATAATAATAACTTCTTTATTAAATAATTCCTCACCAATCATATTCAAGAATAGCAACTGTTCAGTCTGTAAACATACAGTACACTGTCTCTCTCCTTCACTAACTCTCATGCACTTCATTTAAACTCACGCTTGCCAGATATTACTAGAAAAGTCAACTCCAGGTCCCAAGTTTGGAATTAATCCCCCAAAACTGTACTGGAGAACTGATCTAAAGGGAACAACTGATAAACAAAAATAAAACTACTAAAATGTAAAGACAGAAAATGTGCTTAGTTATAAATAAATCATCCATCCATCCATCTTCTACGGCTTAATCCTTCTTCAGGGTCGAGGGGAACCTGGAGCCTATCCCAGGGAGCATCGGGCACAAGGCGGGGTAAAACAAAAATATGCTTAGTTATAAATAAATAATTTAATATAAAAATAGATATTATAATAACTTCATAAAATGAGAAATTAAATGATGTTTAATTAATATGGGTTGCATTTAATATCAATTTGACATTAATCTTAGTTCACTATTTCCTTAGAAAGCTATTAGTCTTTTTCCTAATATGGATCATGTTTGTGTTAATCTACTTTTAATTAGGACTCTTTATTGTTTAAGATATTTAAAAACAATTATTTTAAGCTGTTTATTTATCAAGTAAACAACAGTATTTCTCATTGCTATTATTTTAATTCAGTTAACAGTGACCCTGAGCAGAGAGTTTATATTTAACTGTTTATGACGGACCTCCTGATTAAAGTTTAAATAAATAAAGATCGGTATCTGGATCGGTATCGGATGTAAAAATCCTGAACGGATCATCAGTAATGAACATTAAACTAAAGCGCTCTGCATCTGACGGTAAATGACCTCCTCCAATCACATCCTATATGAGATTATTCAGATATCTACACAATACACACAGAGCGGGTGGAGAACTGACTCCAGCCCAGAACCATGACAGTGGAACATGTCTAATAGTGTAGCTTTAAATATATTTAAGAGGAGCAGACTTCAAACACTGAACGTTGAGGTTTATTGTATTTGTTTACAAGGTAAACAGGTTAACGGTTGTTTTTTTACATACAGTCTGTAAAATGAACTGAAAATACTAGTTAGTTTATCAGAAGATAAATTAATGTCATGGCTCACACGATGTTCCTAAATAATAATAATAATAATAATAAACTTTATTTTATAAAGCGCCTTTAAAGTAGCCTCGCAAAGCGCTGTACATAAAAACACATATCAGAGAATTAATAAAAGTTAAATAAAAATGACTAAAACTGTAATAAAAACAAATATAAAACAGTCAAAAAGATATTAAGAGTCAAAAGCGAAGTCTAAAAAAGTGTGTCTTTAAAAGAGCTTTAAAAATGCCAAAGGACTGAGCTTCCCTGAGTTCAGGGGGAAGAGAGTTCCAAAGTGATGGAGCGTAGACAGAAAAAGCCCTGTCACCCATAGATTTAAGGTGGGTTAGTGGAACCGTAAGTAGATTCCCCTGTGAGGGAGCGCAGCCCGTGCGTGGGGTGTACGGGTTAATAAGTGAGTTAAATATTGTGGAGCCAATCCGGCAATGCCTTGTATGTTAACATCAAGATCTTAAAATCCACCCGAACCTGACCGGGAGCCAGTGTAGGGACTTCAAAACAGGAGTAATATGGTCACGTTTCCTGGTTCCCCGTCAGGATCCGGGCGCAGAGTTCTGAACATACTGCAATTTGTTAATTGCAGTTTTAGAAACTTCGGCTAAACGGCGCGTTACAGTAACCAAACCGCGTGACAACGAATGAATTGATCAGCTTTTCAGTGACAGATAAGTTTAGCATTGGTCTTAATCTGGCAATATTTCGAGGTGAAAAAGGAAGCTTTCACAGTGTTCTGAACAAAAAATCAAAAAGTGAGGTTAGTGTCAAAAATTACACCAAGGTTCCTCAACTTACTTTGGAACTCTAGAACAGAGCCGCCAACGGATAGAGACAATGGAGCCGCTTATAACCTGATTATGGGAACCTATGAGCATGACCTCAGTTTTCCCGCTGTTCAGGCACAGAAAGTTATTATTCATCCATTTCTTTACCTCAGAAAAGTGCCAGAAAGATAACAAACATCAATGCTTTCACCAGATCTTGAGTGAATGTAGATTTGGGTATCGTCAGCATAGAAGTGGTAATGGAGGCCAAGTGTTTGCAGCAGATGCCCAAGTGGAGATAGATAAATATTGAACAGTAGAGGGCCTATAATTGAACCCTGAGGAACACCAGTGAGCACCGAGCAAATGTCAGATCTAAAGCCACTCATAGAAATAAACTGGGAACGGTCAGTAAAATAGGATTTAAACCAGTTTAAAACTTTCCCGGACACACCAAAAACTTTCAAGCGGGGTAAGTAAAAGACCATGATCCACAGTATCGAAGGCAGCTCTAAGGTCAAGAAGAATCAGAAGTGAGGTAGCTCCAGAATCAGAGGCCATCAAAAGATCATTTGTAACTTTGATCAACGCAGTTTCAGTGCTATGAAATTTACGAAAACCTGATTGAAGTGGTTCAAATAGGTTGTTGGTTATCAGATAACAACAAAGTTGAGAGGCGACAACACGCTCAAGTATTTTTGCCAAAAACGGAAGATTTGAAATGGGGCGAAAATTGTTAAAATCTTCCACAGAAACATTTCCTCTCTTGGGGACAGGCGTAACAGCAGCAGTCTTCAGTACTGCTGGAACAACCCCAGTCTCCAGTGATTCATTTATAATGCTGAGGATAGCAGGGCGCCACACAGCAAAGCACGATTTAAACAGCATCGTGGGGATTGGATCCAGCAGGCAGGTGGTAGATTTCATGCTGGAGACCTCCCTTATGAGAGCCTCAGAGTCAAGCAGTGAGAAATGGGTGAAAGAAACACCAGTGAACCCAGAAGGACGAAGGAGTGGAGTGGCACAGTCAGGGTTAACAGAAATCTCTTTAGAATTGAAAAACTGTAGAAAGGAATCACAGAGCTGCTGAGAAACAGGCAAAGTGGTAACAGCATTAACTTGAAGCAGTCTATTTAAGCTATGGAACAAGTGTCTGGGATTATTTTGATTTTTTACAATAGCAGCAGAGAAGTAAGAGGATCGTTCAGTCTCCAGTAGTGCACGATAATCCCCCAGAAGATCCTTCCACGCTTGATAGTAGACACTCAGTCCGGTAAGGCGCCATTTTCGCTTCATTTTCCGACATACAGCCTTTCTAGAGCGCAGATTGTCATTATACCAGGGAGCAGAGTGGGTGAATGTGACCTTACGTGACTTTAGAGGAGCAAAAGTGTCAAGCTTAGCAGCAAGAGTGGAATTTAGCTGAAGAACTTTCTCCTCCAGTGATGATGGATAAAGATCTCTTAGGGTGGAAACCACAGAATTGGAGAAGGCTGTCTGATCGATGGACTTCCACTTCCGGAAGGTTACTGTTCAGATAGGAGGCTCACGTGAATGATACAGTTCGAGGTTAAAAAAGACAGCTGAATGATCAGACAGTCCAATGTCAGTAGCAGAAAACTCAGATACAAATGAACCATTAGCAGTCACTAGATCCAGCGTATGACCCTTGTTATGAGTCGGGTCAGTTATAAACTGAGTGAAGTTAAAACAGTCAATTAGTGACAGAAAATCCTTCACCACCACCAAGTCATTACAGTCCACATGAATGTTGAAGTCTCCCACAATCAAAATTCTGTCAAACTTCGTGCTCAACACTGACAGGAAGTCCGCAAACTCAGACATAAAATCTGCATGCGCCTTAGCCTTAGGTGGTTTATAGACTGTAGCGATGACAGTGGATACAGGAGCGGAGATACTCAAGACCAGACATTCAAATGAAGGAAACCTGGGAACAGATACAGAGCTTGTGTTGAACTTCAGGTTGTAAACCACAATAATGCCTCCGCCTCTCTCAGATAACCTCGGGAGATCTAAAACTCCAAAGCCCGCTGGAGTGATCTGGTTAAACAGGAGCCCATCATTTTCTTTATGCCAGGTTTCAGTTAAGAACAAGTCCAGCTTTTTATCAGTGATAAAATCCGATAAAAGCAGCGCTTTGTTATTCACAGACAGTGCATTGAATAATGCGGCATAAGCCGGGCTCTGAAGCGGAGACGCCGGTGGTTTAATCTCCACGCGGGGACCCGATATTAAATTACAGTGATCAACACCAGTATGGAGCAGTTTGTTGGTCTTACGACGGCAGATTGGGACAAAGATGTTAGGAGAGGACGAGACAGTAAAACTGCGCCTCAAACCCCGATGGATATAACGCTTAGGACGCAGCAGTCCAGCGTCTCGACAGAGATTGTAAGAGTCTTTGCTAGGCAAGAACACTTCTGATTTAGATTCAAAAGCTGGCGTGTAGTGTACCTTAGCGCCATGGTTGGTGAGTGCACACACGTAGGGCCAGCACGAGTGAAACTCCGGAGCGCACTCCGAGCACAGACTCGTACAAAAATTCAGTAAATTCTGTCATAATCGTCCAGCTCAAGTTCTCTCATGCTACTTGTGTGTTATATTGTGGCACATTAACGTTACCAAAAAAAAAAAACCTGGATGAAGATTCATCCACAGAGTAAATCTGTATTATGGAAATGTTTTAAATAAAGTTTGGGAAGTTTGTGGGAAGCTCGGTGATGGTGACGTTGAAGTCGAGCGACCGTGGTGTAATCCGTTTATAGCGTACGGTTATCTGTTTATTTCTGGAGACTGTATTTACGCTTCAAACTTCATTAAAGTTGTGTTTATTTGTGAAAATAATCTTGATGGACAGAACGTGTTAGTGTTGTAAACGTTTGTTGATCACAGAGATTATTTCTTGCAATAATCCAAAAGTCTATGTAAAAATCCTATTGAGTTTTTGTGGAGGGAACCGGTGTGATGAGAACTTCTGGGTTCAGGTACAAAATGACGTCGTCCCTGCACCGCTCTATTGGGAGATTTGACTGCATCTGTCCTCCTGTATACACCGTTATTGACTTTTCTGCATTCGCCTGAATTTTTTCATTTGGTTATATATCGTTATATTTTATTCATATTTTCATTTGGTTGATAGTATTTAAATTTTTTTCTTATCCTATATTTTGGGTACAATTTTATTTATATTTTGCTTCTACGAGATGATGCACTTTAAGGATCAGTCTAATTTGATGTAAAGATTTTTATATTATCAGGAATGTAGCGCAACATGGAGCTGAAAGCAGCGGTCTGTTTATTTACATGTGAAAGTGCAATAAAAATGTCTTGTCCCTAAAATCACTGAATAATCGTGATAAATAATCGAGATCTCAATATGGATCAAAATAATCGTGATTTTCATTTTGGCCGTAATCGTGCAGCACTACGTTATCCTGCTATTCATTCACGTTCACAGAGTGTTCAGACTGGACAAACCAAAGCTCAGATTTACACTCACTTCAGTTCACCCACATCTGGACATGTGCTCAAACAAAACTAGCTTTTTGACACTTGACCTTGCTGTGACCTTGACCATGCTGGGATCAATTCCAAAATCAATTTCATAGAGTTTATCTGCTGGTTATGAAGCCACGTCCACATAAATCCTACAAACAACCTCTCCTTCATGAGATATGGCTATAAGCAGAATCTCAGACAAATGCACAGATGGACAGCCAGAGAAAATAACACCAGCACCATCTGGTGACGAGAAACGAACAAAAAATTCACCTGTTTTGATTTTTTTTTTTACCAGTGCTTGTTGCAGGGGCGTGGCCATGCATAAACCTTAGTAGGTCACATGATCATAACAGGCCTGTAGTCTACGCCTATTCTACGTCACTTCTCTGACACGGCCTTTTAAACCACATCTAAAAGTTTACTGTTCTGTGTTTTACACTTTTGGTTTCGGAGACGAGAGAAAAGAGAAAAGAGCGAGTGCTCCCTGGTAATGAAGAAAATAAATAAAAAACTCTTTTCCCACAGGATCTAAATCTTTAGTCACATGTTCACTCAGACCGGAGAAATATCACCTGGAGTTCTTTCTACTGCTCAGTTTACAGAAATTACAATACGGTGTTCCAGTCCATAAAAACTTTCTGATTCAGTCTGAAATCCCAGGAATATCCCAGGAATAATTACATTACACACCTCCATGTGTAAAACTGAATAGGGTTTAATCTGTATGTTGAAGTCAACAGAGGTCACCGGCCCGATCATACCCCATGGCATAGCAACAACTTTACTTACAAAGTGCTTGAGGTTATCAGGCATGACCATTTAAACCCATCACAGTATCTGCAATACGTACAAGTGCTATACCTCCCACCTCACGCGTACTGGCAACCCGAAATCACCTGAACATTTACAATAAAAAGAGTCTCACCTGTGACATGGTATGTAGCAATGACCTCATCATTATCAGTGTCCTGCACAGTGTAGACCCCGATGTCAGACTTCTTCACTTCATTCAGAGTCAGAGACGACTTCAACGATGCTCTGGACTTATATTCGGAGTCACAGTGAACCATACGACCATCGACTGTACAGACTGGGACAGGACTCTGACTGCCAGGATCACCTCTCTTGTTAAAGGTGACCTTCACATTCTCCGTGATGGGCAGATCCAGGTAGAGGGGCTCTCCAGGATTCATCCGTCTGGTATACTCAACAGCTGAGGGAATAAAAGCACACCAACACACACCACCAATTTAGTCTCTTTTCACCCGTTTACACCTCAGTTATCATTCGTTTATCATTACTTCATTACACCTGAAAGGGTACATATTTATATACATCATTCTGCTTGATGGAAGACAATGGACACGTACGCTCAATTCGAAGAGTCACGTGACAGACGTCTGTGCCACCACACTGACACGTGTACCAGGTTCTCTTACTGTAATCAGCTTTAGTGATGGTGAGAGACAGATCGTCCTTCAGGTACCGATCATGAGATACTTCATACCCCTCCTCTGACCTGCATGATGTCTGATTACACCAAGCCACAGTCACATGTTTGTTCCGGGGCTGGATCCATTCCATTAAACCAGAACATCTGCTGGTACAGTTGAGTGTAGCGGATTGGTTAAGTTTAGCCATTGTATAATGACCTGACACAAACGTTACTGCAGAAAAGAAGAGCAAAAAACATAATGAATGCTGGGATTGGGAGAGGGTGTGTGTCTGTGTGTGTGTCTGTGTGTGTGTCTGTGTGTGTGTTTGTATGTGTGTGTGTGTGTGTGTGTGTCTGTGTGTCTGTGTCTGTGTCTGTGTGTGTGTGTGTGTGTGTCTGTGTGTGTGTGTCGTGTGTGTGTGTGTCTGTGTGTGTGTGTTCCAGTACTAACATTAACATACCTTTCAAAACCAGCACCAGGATCACAAAGATGTTGAAGCTCCTCATGTCTGCAGAAACACAGAGGATAAACAGAGTTACGCTCTATGGTCAAAAGTATGTGCACCCCTCACCATCACACCAATATGTGGTTCTTCCCCAAACTTTTACCACAAACTTGGAATATAAAATTGCATAGAATGTCTTTACGCTTTCCCTTCGCTGGAACTCCATTCATACTGCAGGCAACAGTTAATGAGTGAGAGAGCTGGTGTAGTGAATATCAGCACGGCTGTGATCCAGTCTTAAGCACAAGTCCACAGGTAATCCACAGGTAATCAGAGCCGTGCTGATGTGTCACGACCTCCACTTTGGGCAGTGTGCTCATAGAGATGAGGGGCGTACGCATGCACGAGCGCATCCTCTTCGGATGTTGACAACCATGACATTGTTTACTGTGGACACGTGCGTTTGTTTTGTTTCTGTTCCGGGGTATTCTGTCACATCGCGAGACGTAAGGGAGTAGAGTACGGAAGCAGGTGCAGGTAAATACGTATTTATTTAAGGACAGGGAGACAAATCCAAATCGTAATCCAAAAAACGTAGTCAAGACAGGCAAAGGGTCGGGCGATCGGCAAACAGGCATAAACGGGGCAAAGCAGGAATCAGAGTCGCGGTCACAGAAAACAGGGTCACAACACAACACATGAACTAGTGCTATGGACTGGGAGCGGAAACACCAGCGGGGACTAAATAAACTCATCTATAGTTTAAACTAACTAAATCTATCAAGGAACAGAACATTAACAACGTATCTAACTCTACTATATCTACTCTAATACTCGACGAGGTGTACAGAGACACGGGCGGTGTATATCCCCAATATAATCCACCATGTAGAACCCAATAAAACATTTCTGCACTCTTCAATACACTTTTTAGTTGTAGGCTACAGAGTGTTCCATTGTTTCAGCAGTCAGTTACAGACCTAA
>CM022773.1:22816688-22821688 GCA_012411365.1 Ameiurus melas
ATTCACAGTGTGTAACATCTGTCACTCTCACACAATATAAACGTGTAATATGGACTTTTGTGTCTTTCACTCTGCATTTGCATTTCTTCTGTTAAAACTGTATCTAAAGTATCTAGTAGGGTTTACTGAGACTTGAGTTCCTCCTGCTGATTATTACTAACGTGTCTGATAAAAACACAACTAACCTGATCACTTCATAACCACCAGCTCTGTTAAAGCTCCACTATATCATATTAACACTCAGTATATCACACACACGGTGTGTTTCATAATGCAGTTCACTCCACACACATCACACTGAGACGTACCTGTCACAGAGACGGCGTACACACGAATGTCTTCTTTATACTCCGTGTTCCGGATGGTGTAACGTCCACTATCACTGTACATCACGTCTCTCAGTGTGAGCTCTGGGTATCTGAGTGATGTTCTGTGTGTGTATTCAGCTTTACACTGTAGTGAGTGTTGAGTCACGTTACAGATCTGTTCACCAACAGCTGAATCACTGCTTGTATAAATCACCTCCACTGGCTCTGGTACGGTCAGATCCAGGATCAGATCTCCATCATGCTTCACCTGAACTGCTGAGAACACGGCTGAGGAGAAACACATTCAGCTGTATTTATTCAGAGTCCACAACTAAAGTTCAAAGGTCACGTCAGTGTTTACGTGGGGAAAGTTGCTGGTATTCAGAGTCGGGTTACGCAGCTGCTTCAGTGGAGTTTCTGAGCTCTAATGCTCAGATGATTAAAATCACCTGCGTGTAGTTCACACCTCCAGCTTACAAGAATTTTCTTGAGTGGAACCACTGACTTTAAACACAAACACTCACCTTTAAACCCCAAAATAATCAGGGATAGAAATTCTTTACTGAAGAAGGGAAGAAAATGTTTTTCTTTGCTGTCAAATGTAATATGTAATTAATGTAACATAAAAGGGAGAGATTTTTTTATGTAAAAGAAAGGTCTAATATGATGATATAAAGATATTTTAAGTGTAGCAGAATTAAGTTCCTTTATCATTTTATTCATTAAAAAAATTATGCGAGATAAACAATATCTCCCCTAAACCACCAGAGGACACCCTCACTCACATAAAAGAAAGTTTTTCCTTTATAGTTTGCTTCACTTCCTGTGTTCCTGCACACCTGAGATGGTTCTGTAATTATTTCCCCAGTGTAAGTTCTGTGTTTTCTCTCGTTAGTTGAGAAGCATTATATTGTACTGTTATTACTTTATGTTGTTGGTGTATTTGCACTGTAAGTAGTTTTTGTTGTCATGGTGAATGCCCCTTGTCCTGTCTTACTGCGGTCTGCTGCTCTGTTTTAGTTCTTCTAGTTTTTTTTCTTGTCTTTTTCTGTCTTTGTTTGTTAGTTGTTTATTAAAGACTTCCCCACTGAGGATGTCGCTCCGTCTCTCTGCTTGGCTTTGGACATTGCTCTTCCTCTGTCCTAGAATGACATTCCATAGTGTGTGTGTGTGTGTGTATTTTTACTGCCAAAAAATATTTTTAAAAGATGAATTACAGCGTCCCGCCGGGGCAATGTGTGTGTGGAGTTTGCATGTTCTCCCCGAGCTGTGGGGGTTTCCTCCGGGTACTCCGGTTTCCTCCCCCAGTCCAAACACATGCATGGTAGGTTGATTGGCGTGTCTAAAGTGTCCAAAGTGTATGAATGGGTGTGTGAGTGTGTATGTGATTGTGCCCTGCGATGGACTGGCACCCGGTCCAGGGTGTACCCCGCCTTGTGCCCGATGATTCCTGGCATAGGCTCCAGGTTCCTCGTGACCCTGAAGAAGGAATAAACGGTAGAAGTTGAAAGGATGGATGGATGGATGGAACCACAAAATATCATGCTGTAATCCCATCAAACTGTCAGAGGGTGGTGCTGGAAGTGTACAGTGAGAGTGTACAGTGAGAGTGTGAGTGTACAGTGAGAGTGTACAGTGAGAGTGAGAGTGTACAGTGAGAGTGTAGAGTGAGAGTGTACAGTGAGAGTGTACAGTGAGAGTGAGAGTGTACAGTGAGAGTGTACAGTGGTAGTAGATGTTGTGAGTGAGAGTGAAGGACACTTACCAGTGGTGAATGTGAGGGTGAGTAAGAGCAGGACACAGTGGTGAATGCTGCAGGACTGCATGTCTGAGGAGACACAACACCACCATCAGTACTGCACAGGTGGAGAAGAAAGCAGGAGAGAGAAACACACTCACAGCTACATTTGATCATTAAACCTGCAATTTACTGCAATTCAGTGTGTGTGTTCGTGAGAAACAGTACAGAAGTGTAAACTCCTCTGTCCAGAAGATTTGGGAAACTTCAAGTTCCAGCTTTACCTCTGACTGTTACACAGCACTGACACTGGAGACTCCTTCCATACATCTGTCTATGTGGAGCTGTTACTATAGAAACGATAAAGTATTAGAGCGAGTGCGTTAATATAAACCTGCGCTACTGTCAGAGCTGCTGTTCTAGAGAACTCATCACCTCCTGACCAATCACAGTCCAGATATGAACAGCAGCAGTGGATAAAGACATCGTAAAATAATGTCAGAACTCTCCCATCCCTCATCAGTTCAGTGTAGAACATCTAGGTCTTTAATAATAAAGTAAGATGGAGTTTGGAGGAGGTTCTTCTTCATGTGTGGAAGTGAAGTTTCTCCAGCAGAGCTACAAGCCTTATAGAATCTCATAAACGTTCAGAGCGAGCAGGAAGAGAAGCTCCGGAGGAAACCAGTTTCTAAATGAGGAAATGAGAACAGGAAGTAACTTGTGTTGCTGAAATTCTGGTTCTAGAAGTCAGATCCCATCACACACACTTTAGTGTTTCATCTGCACTCTGTGTTCTGTATGTCTGGAAGATTAGTAATAAACTCACCAGGAGAACTTCTTCACTCAGTCTTCTCTCTCGGGGTAATGTTGTGTGTGTAATCTACAGCTTCCTGTGATCTCTGGAGCGTTATATATAGCGTTATATACTGACACACACTGACGCACTATACAACACTGACCTAAACTAAATCGAACACAACTGGTTCAGTCTGTGGTTCTGTGGGAACGCCAACTCTGTGTGTGAAGCTGAAGACATTTGTACAGTGACCTCGGGACAAGAACTGACCAAGTGCTCTTCAGGTCTTTATGGAAGAATAAGATTCACTATATAAAATATTACAATTATTATTATTATTATTATTATTATTATTATTATAAAACATTATTATTATTATTATTATTATTATTAATAATAATAATAAACATTATTATTATTATTATTATTATTATTATTATTATTGTTGTTATAAAACACTATTATTATTACTATTATTATAAAACATTATTATTATTATTATTATTATAAAACACGATATTAAACATTATTAATACTGTAGATAATGGTGGTGAACTTGATCTTCTTCATTTGATCTCTTTATGTAAGTGAATTGAATCAGTATCTTCTCCAGAATCTTTCCCAGAATCCATTTCTTCCCAGTCTGGAGGAGTTTACCCTTTTATTAATGTGCAGCTGTAATCCTGATAAATGATGCTGTAATCTCACACATTTCCATAACCAGGAGTTGTAACGTACAGGGTGTGCTGTGATTGGCAGTTTGGTGTGTGTAGAGTCTTTTACCTGTTTTACAGGGTCAAGGTCACAGCAAGGTCAACAAATAGGAGCTAAAAATGACGAGGTGAATTAGGATGATGATGTTGTTTATTCTGCTGCATGGAATGATCGTCTGAAATCCCTTTCTGAGGTTTGAGCTGTTCACACGCAGCTTCTCTCAGCTGAAACCTAGCCAAGTGTGAATCCGGTCCAGCTGTGCTCAGCTGATTGGGTAAGGAGGTAGATCATGGGCAGGCTCCTCCTGTAGGAGCTAGCGTCTCTGTTATTGTCCGCTTTCCTGAACGCAGATATGAGTGGAGATGGTTCTGGACATGGCAGGAGATGATCACGCTTTCTGTAAAGATTCCTTCAGTGTTGTGTTTCCTCTTCCAGCCCTGCTGAGAGTTAATGGAGATTTTGTGAGGTCCTCAGAAAGCAGGCTGTGTTTGATCCTGTCACAGGTCGTCTTTACGGTGTACCTGGCTTCGCTTCTCCTGATTTTGATCAGATATTTAAGTTGGAACAGGGGCTGCTGCATGGATTTAGTCTCAGATTAAACTGAGCATGTCATTTGTTCTGTCTGTAAAAGGTTTCAGAAACACCAGTTGAGTTGTAGTACAGTAAACACAGTCCCCATCACTCTTGTGGTCTTTACAGAAGTTTGAAGTGTATCGTGGCTCACGTTGTTTCCTGTTGGTGTGTATGTGGCATTGGAGGTTCTTAGTTGGATGTGTAAATCAGATCACTGGTTGATGTTGTTGTTATTGTTGGAGATAAAACGTAAGGTTGATGATAATGTTGAGGATGTGTTACTGTGTGTGTAATCACTGGTGTAGTAAAATGTGGAATATTATGTTTGTTTATTATTAACACTAGGGCTCTAATGATCTGAGATGTAATCTGATTGGTGGTCTTATTTAGGGTTCTTTATGTGTTAGTAGTTATATCATACACTTTCTGTCAAACTGTCAATCAAAGTGTTGTGTGTGATAATTTATTTTCGTTATTTCGTTTGTGTAAAGAATAACGTGTACCACACGACTTCTAAACAAAGATCCTTACGAGGTAAAAATGTTAAAGTGTCGTCTAAAAGAATCTCCGTAATGTTTAAACTAGGAAATAAGTATTTTCCAGAGATGTGTTCCATTCGATGTGTAAAAGCCGTATGAAGTTGAAACAAAACTACATCTACATCTAGACAATCTGATAACAAACTACACAAAAATTTGTGTTGAGAAAATTCAGCTTGCTCTTTGTTCCCAAATAACATTGGACCAGATGCATAGTTCAGATCATCTGCCCCCACAAATTTAATCTGTATTACAAGTACTGAACAAGTTAGAGGAAGAGAACGTGTAGCTTTACTTTTCATTGGAACTTTCATTGTTTATTTGGATCTGTC
>CM022773.1:22831688-22839188 GCA_012411365.1 Ameiurus melas
TGTGTGTGTGTGTGTGTGTGTTGTATATGTATATATATGTGTGTGTGTGTGTGTGTGTGTGTGTTATGTATATGTATGTGTGTGTGTGTGTGTGTGAGTGTGTGTATGCATGTATATGTATATGTGTGTGTGTGTGTGTGTGTGTGTGTGTGTGTATGTATATGTGTAGGCACCTCCCAAAAATGTAGTTGAATAAATGGTGTGCTTGCTGCATTTTTGGGTGGATTCAGTTGAGACTACATTTCCCATGGTCCTTTGTTTTTGAATAGGTTGCAATTTGTTTCCATTGGAGTAGTTCAAGCCAATGGGTTGCCTGTTTAATTAAACTCCTAGCCAATCAGAGGTCACCTTTGTTGGGGGAGGGAGAGAAAGGAAAAAGGAAAGGAGGGGGGAGAGGTAAAAAAAGCGAAAAAGGAACCGGAAAAGGAAGGAAAAAGAAAAGAGGAAAGAGAAAAAAAAAAAAAAGAGACCCGAGTTTTAACGCAGAGGTGATGTTTGTAGACTAAACTTCTATAAAGTAGTGGCACAAATATCATGTTATTCAGCGAAAGGAAAGCAACTATCCGCTCGGTGAATTTGTGAACTGTAAGTTTAGGTGAAGTGCTAGCTTAGCTGCGTTTGTTTGTTTTGCACTAGCTTGGGAAAAAACAAAGCTAAGTACAATCTGTAACTCGTGGACTATGGTCTTCGTGAGGGACGGACATCTGTAACCGCCAGTCGCAGTGTCGCTGTGAAACTGAAGGACGAGTACTGGGGAGAACTGTGCTAGGTAGCATAGTAGCTACTACGCTGTTTAAGGAGGAACTCCATCGCTGAACCTGCGTCGCTGAATGAACCTTCTGGATCCTCGCGTGCCGTGGATTCATTCTCTCAGCTCGTGACCACAGTGGCTAATTCTTCTGTTCCAGAGGCGTGAGTAACGGAGAGGTTTTGTAGCGTTCATTAAAGGAACCAAGGAGGATTTTTTGTTTGTATGTGCACCTTCTCTAATATTACACTTCCGGCGCCAGGAAGGGGTTACATTTTTGGAGGCACCGCTGGGATTCTCTCTGTTTACCAGATAGGCAAAGTTTTATTTATTTGTAGTCAGTAACCTTTAACACAAAACCTGAAACAACACCGGTCAGTAAAACTTTCAGTACCTGTAGTGTATTTTAGACATGGATTTTTCTCAAGCAGTTCAGTGGGGTCTGCAGCAGACTGTCAATCCGTCTCGTACTATACTATTGAGTAATGTTCCAATATACACTAGCAAGGAGACCATTGATAAACTCCTAGACACAGTTAAAGTCTTTGGTCGTACCAAGATAGGTGATCGACGTGGAGACTCTACTGGCACTCAGTTGTTCATCTTAGTGGAGACTAGCATTGACTTATCCCCTGACTCTGTACCTCCGGAAATAGGCATTGAAGGTGAGGCTGGACCATGGACTGTGCACCTTGTGGAACGCCTTCATACCCCGAATGTTGCTCCCGAGGACAATTCTTTCCGTACGAAGCTGATGTCACTACTTGAAAAGGAAGGCAAGTCTATGGAGGATTTTCAGGCCGTTGTAGAAGAAAATCGAGCTCCCAAAACAGATGTGAATTTGGATTTAGTGACTGCTATTGGCAAATTAGTGGACAAATGCAACCAAGTGTCCACTGATGGACCTAGCTACAGAAAACTTAGACTATTCTCAGGAGTGAAACCTGTACCTCAAGGTGAGGAAGAATATGAAGCCTGGATGGAGCAGGCAACACAAATGATGAGTGAGTGGCAATGTACTGATGCTGCTAAGAGACAGCGTTTAGTGGAGAGTTTAAAAGGACCAGCTGCTGACATTGTTCGCTTCTTGAAAGTTAGCACTCCTACTGCCACAGCGGCTGATTACTTATCTGCTCTTGACACAGCATATGGTACTACAGAGAACGGAGATGACATCTTGGTCAAGTTCAAAAGCACATTTCAGAATGTTGGAGAAAAACAGTCTGATTTCCTGTATCGCCTTGACAAACTTCTCCATCGTGCCCTTCTTAAAGGAGGAGTTAAAGCTGCAGACATGAACAGAGTTCGGATGGAACAGCTAGTCAAAGGTGCACTTACTCATGACATGATTGTGCTCCGTATACACGGATGAGTCATACTCTGGAAAACCCCCTACCTTTTCCCCCAGCTAATGCGAGAAGTGCGAGAGGAAAAGAAATTGAGTTTAGCAAAAGGGAGGGAGTGAAAACAACTGTTACTGCTGCCCCTACCTGCTACCACCAACTTCAGTTTCGTCTGAGCTTAGCAGCCTAAGAAATTAAGTAAGAAGGTTGTCTTCTCAAGTGGCCAAACTGTTGAGGCGTCACTCCAGTTACCCCGAAACCTGAGAAATTTACAGCAAAGACCACCCACACACAGCGGAACACTTGATACCTCTGCATATGATGCACCATCTACCGTGAAACCAGTCAGACCATTACAGCCAGGTGTTTTCTGCTACAATTGTGGGCAGGATGGACATACAAGAAGAGAGTGTCAAGAGCCTGAGGATCTAAGAAAAGTTCATCAGAAACTGATCAAAGTACACCGGCACCAGGGAAAACTTTCAAGGAGTCAGGTGAAGGAACGGTGCATGGCTCCGCTTGAAATACGTTCCACCCAAAAGTCACACCCTGTGATGGCAGGCACAAAACTGTTACCTGAGGGATTAGTTGGACCCCGCTCCATTGCACCTGTCCAAATAGAAGGCATCTATGCTCAAGCTATCCTTGACAGTGGCTCCATGGTAACTATTTTGTACCGCAGCTTCTATGACACCTACCTCAAACACATACCTATCCACCCACTAAATGAACTGGAACTATGGGGTTTAAGCACTGAGCAGTACCCATACGATGGTTACCTGTCCATAAAACTTGAGTTCTCATCTGCTGTCTGTGGAATGGCACAGACAATAGACACTTTATCTTTCTCATGGTCAGGGCATAATAAAGCCAAAGATGTCGCCATACTGGTGAGGACGAACACCAAGTTGGTGAAAAAGATGTTTCAGTACTGTAAGGAGCAAGCAGGAGATCAGTTCCTGAGAACTCTGACAATACACCCTGCCCTCAGAGAAGCTTACGGGACATTTACTCAGTCTGACACTCCAGAAGATGTGAATAAGCATGGGACTGTGTGGGTTACCCAAAGGAAGGCTATCATTTTGCATCCAGGACAGCTGTTTAAAGTCACTGGCACTCCCAAATTTCATGGTGATTTCACAGGACAACTAGCATTGGTAGATCAGCCTACAGACACCTTTTCACCTGAGTTGTGGGTGAGGCCTGAGGTTCATCCTGCAACAGTGGTTTCCAGTAAGCGCATTACTGTGACAATCAAGAACCTCTCAACCAAGAAAGTCACTGTGAAACGTGGAACCCCACTAGCCCACATTTTCCCAGTTACCCCAGTTCCTCTACCTAGTGGTCAGTGTGCTGAGGAAGTCGCAAGTGAACTGGATCCAGCATCCTTTGACTTTGGAGCCTCTCCTATGCCAGAAGAAGCAAAACATCGTCTCTGTGAGAAAATGCTGAAACGGTATTTTCTTGTCACGAATGGGATGTAGGTTGTTCCAAAACCACCAGTCATGAGATCAGACTGAAGGATGCAAGACCCTTTCGAGAGAGATCACGCGGCGTACCACCTGCTGATTTCGAGGATTTGCGCCAACACCTACAGGAACTACAGGCCAAGGGCATTATCTCTGAGTCGCGTAGTCCCTATGCATCACCCATTGTAACCGTTACACAAGTCCGGCAAAGTAAGAATGTGTGTGGATTACAGAACTCTTAACCCCGAACCGTACCAGATCAGTACACGGTCCCAAAGATTGAAGACGCTCTTCATTGTTTGTCTGGGAGTAAATGGTTCAGTGTCCCCGATCTGAGGAGCGGGTATTATCAAGTACCCATGGGAGAGGCTGACAAGGAGAAGACTGCTTTTATTTGTCCATTAGGCTTCTATCAATTCGAACGCATACCCCAAGGGATTTCAGGAGCACCAGCTACTTTTCAAAGAGTCATGGAGCGCACAGTTGGTGACATGAACTTTCTGGGGTGCTAGTGTATCTGGATGACATTATTGTGTTCGGACACACACTCGAAGAACACGAGAGGCGGCTGCTCAAAGTGCTTGACCGGCTCAAAGAAGAGGGTCTAAAAGTATCAATCGACAAGTGCCAGTTTGGACGGACTTCTGTCAACTATGTTGGACATGTGGTGTCAAGAGGACGGTATAGCAACTGACCCATCCAAGATAGAGGCCGTCATTTCTTGGCCGAGACCCCAGACTGTGACGGAACTACGATCCTTTCTTGGATTTTGTGGCTACTATCGCCGTTTCGTGAAGGATTTCTCCAAGCTCTGCTGCCCACTCAATGGACTTCTCCAAGGCTATCCTCTCGCTCTCTCTCAAGATCGGTATAGCCAAACCACTTGACAAGACTTATTTGAAGCCTTCGGAACCCTTTGGCTCTCGATGGACTGAGGAATGTGAAAATGCTTTCCAGGAACTCAAGACCCGGCTCACTACAGCACCTGTTTACGCGTTTGCTGATCCCCAGAAGCCATATGTGTTGCATGTGGATGCTAGCCTGGAGGGGCTAGGTGGTGTCTTATACCAACAACACGATGAAGGTTTACGCCCAGTTGCATTCATCAGCAGAAGTCTCTCTCCATCTGAGAAAAACTATCCCGCGCACAAACTGGAGTTTTTGCTCTCAAATGGGCAATTGTTGATAAACTTCATGACTACCTTTGTGGGGCTACTGTACAAATCAGAACTGACAACAACCCCACCACGTTACGCACATCCTGACGTCAGCCAAACTGGATGCTACTGGTCATCGCTGGCTGCGCGCCCTATCCACCTACAACTTTAGTCTGAAGTATAGACCAGGTCGGCAGAATGTTGACGCAGAGCTCATTGTCTCGCCGGCCTCATGAAGGCACAACACCTGATGATGACTGGCAGGAGATTCCAGTTACAGGAGTACGAGCCTCTGTCAGAATGCTTCATGGCACACACGAAGTGGACGTGCCTTGTCATGTGTCATTAACCACATAGGAGCATCCGTTTCAGCAGTTCCCAAAGCATTCTCTCAAGCTACTACAGTAATTACTGATCATATGCCCAGTTTCAGCTCAGTTGAGCTTCAAACTGCTCAGAAAAATGACCCCTGTATTGGAGAGGCATGGCTAGCTGTCAGCCAAAAACAACCCAGCAAGTCAAATGCTGAAAAGTCACCCAGATGTTACGCTTTCGAAACGAGAGTGGGAGAAACTGTCCATTGAACAAGGTCTACTTTACCGGAACAGATCAGACAGTCGGACCAGCGATCACGGCAACAGCTTGTGCTCCCCAAACAGTATCATAGCATCGTTCTGAAGTCTTTGCATGATAATAATGGACATCTAGGTTTTGACAAGACATATGCCCTTATCGCTGACAGATTTTTCTGGCCACGCGCATGAAGTTAGACGTGGAGGCGTATTGCAAGACGTGTGAACGCTGCATAAAGCGGAAAAACCCTGCCACAGAAAGCAGCGCTTCTGTCACATATTACAAGCTCGGGGCCCATGGACCTTGTGTGCATAGATTTCCTTACCATCGAACCAGATTCCCGTAATGTGAGTAATGTGTTGGTAATAACTGACCATTTTACACGTTGTGCTCAAGCTTTCCCAACCAGAGATCAAGGAGCCATAACAGTTGCCCGGACATTGTGGGAGAAGTACTTTATTCACTACGGCCTTCCCAATCGCATCCATTCTGACCAGGGCAAAGTTTTTGAGAGTCAGTTGCTGAAAGAGATGTTGACCATGCTGGGTGTAAAGAAATCAAGAACATCGCCATACCATCCACAAGGGGACCCTCAACCTGAAAAGGTTCAATAGAACTCTTTTGAACATGTTAGGAACTCTTAAGCCTAGCCAAAAGTCAAGATGGAGTCAGCATATTGCTCATCTCGTACGCATACAATTGTACACCCAATGAAGCCACCGGTTTTCACCCTACTTTTTAATGTTTGGTAGAGAGCCCGACTTCCCGTGGACATTTGTTTTGGTGTGTCAGCTGATGGAACCGGCAACTTCATACCGGAAAATACGTGGCTAACATGAAAAGAGAACTTCAAGCAGCTTATCAGTTGGCCCAGGCTGCTTCTGCCAAGTTGAACCAAGGTAACAAAGAGAGATATGACCAGAAGGTGCGTTATCATTGTTTGAATCCTGGAGATAGAGTCCTTATTCGAAACCTTGGCCTGAAAGGAAAACAAAATCTTGCAGATCGCTGGAGTGCAACCCCTTATGTGGTTGAGAGTCAAATGTCTGTTCTTCCTGTCTATCGTCTTACAGGACAAGGAGTAAGATTAGGACAAGAAGTAAGATTAAGCCCTGAGTTTGACCTCAAACCTACTCCTTCTCCAAGAGCTCTCAGGCGCAGAATGGTGAAGGAGAGGAAGCAGACTCCCAATGTTGATAAAAATGATCCTCCAGTTGATATCCCCCTGGGAGAGCAGTACTCTTCAGACTCTGAGTAGGAGTATGGCCATTACCTTGAAGATCTGATAGCCAACCAGTCAGAGGAAAGCTGTGTTAAGCCAAGAGATGATGCAAGGCTTACAGAGTCCAACACTCCTTACTCAGCTCTAGACGTGCCAGAAGTTGTAGTGAGTTTACCACCTTCTGAAGATGTACCTGTGGGGATAGGTGAGAGTAGGGAGGTAGAAACGGAATGTTCTGTTGAGACTGTTTGCACTACAGACATGGCAGACGAGAGAATCCAGAACCAGAAATAAGGAGATCAGAGAGACAAAGGAAAAACCTGCAGAACGTTTGCGCGTATTCAAGGCTGGGTGAGCCTAGTGTAGAGCCTGTAGGGTAAAGCATAACAGTGTTCATGCAGTTCACTCACCCATAATGCACTTTCTTGAACACTACAATCATGCATGGTTGTGTAACTCTTTGCGCCAATGCAAGTCATGTGTGACTAAGAGATCACTATTTTCTCCTATTATAATACCTGTTATCACATTTTGAAGGCCCATTTTTGGTACATAGTAATTAGTTAACTAGTTCTAATTAGTGTAGCCAACATGGGGACACGCTGAATTTTTGGTGGGGGGGAAGTGTAGGCACCTCCCAAAAATGTAGTTGAATAAATGGTGTGCTTGCTGCATTTTTGGGTGGATTCAGTTGAGACTACATTTCCCATGGTCCTTTGTTTTTGAATACGTTGCAATTTGTTTCCATTGGAGTAGTTCAAGCCAATGGGTTGCCTGTTTAATTAAACTCCTAGCCAATCAGAGGTCACCTTTGTTGGGGAGGGGAGAGGGAAAAAGGAAAGGAGGGGAGAGAGGTAGCAACAGGAGAGGAGAGAAACGCGAGGGAGGAGCGGGGAAAAGAAAAGAACAGCGTTTTACGCACGAGGTGATGTTTGTAGACTAAACTTCTATTAAAGTAGTGGCACAAATATCATGTTATTCAGCGAAA